>JAVJIF010018089.1:0-109443 GCA_038442645.1 Agave tequilana | reverse complement strand
TTTTTCTTTCTTCTTTATTCTTCTTCTTCTTTCTTCAAGGCGCTGAGGAAGAGGAAGACGAACGGCGGCGAGAAACCTCTGACGGCAGGGAGACGACGAGCGTTCTCTTCTTTTTTTCCTTCACTCTCTCTCTCTCTCTCTGTTTTTTTTTTTTGATTTGTTGTGCCCTAGATCGAGAATGAGAGGAGCTCGGGTTGCTTTTATTTTTTTTGGATTTGCACAGTAACATACTTTATTGTGCGTTACGTAGTTAACGTAATGTAACATACGTTACAGGGTAAAAAACCCAGATTAGAGGTTTTTGCATTTTTTTTCACCTGTTTTGTAACGATTTTCTTAGTTATCGTAACACGTTATAACGCGTTACATAACATGTTTTTTCTACACTGGATTCATCTACTTAGCTGTATGTAAGGTGACCTATTGGAGCATTTCACACCCTTCTATATTTAAAGTTCATTTAATTTTTCAAAGCACACTTTACTACTTTAGAGAAGTTTAGCAATATAACAGTAGTCTACCTTTCTTGGTTTTTCTTGTAAAAATTGAGCAACATATAATGCATATCGGTCAGGAGAGTCGTGGGAGATCGATCCATTTCTACAGATTACGTGCTACCATCACCACTAGTTAAGAAAGAAAAACAACCTTGATCAAAAAAAAAAAAGGGCACCACTCAACACACACATATGCACCGTCTGCAAAAAAGATTGTCTTGCTGAAAAAAACAAATCATGTCTAATCATGGATTTGACATCTGGTTTAGTTAAGTTGGTCTCTCTAATTCTAATATTTGGTTTAGCTAAGTTGGTCTCTCTAATTTTAGACCTTGAAGCCTTGCGAAATTTAGGGTTGTGTAATTTTGTGCTTGTTTAGAGTTTTAGGGTTGCTCAATTTTGTGTTCTTTGGGGTTTAATATTTGTTTTCGTTGGAAGATAAGCATTGGACTTATGGCGGGGTCAAAACTGAATCGACAGGAAGAGGGATGGAAGGAAGAGCAATGATGAATTGTGCATTCAGATTTGCTCTTCATGCAAGGAGAGTACCTCCTGGAATAGATTCTAGTTCATGGTTAGTTCCAGATTCTTTTGAAATTTATGACACAAAATGGCTGATGGAGCATCTGAATGACTTTGCATCACAATTCTTCTTTTTGAGTCCACGAGAGTTTGATAGAAGGACTAATGCCCAATGGTTGGATCGCAGGAGCATTAGAAAATTACATATTCCAATTAAACCTCATCCTGAAAATTGTCAGATAGCCAAACAAAACAACCTTGAAAAACTACGAATTCATATTAATGCCTTAATCCTAATCACCGTCCTTACATTGCTCTCAACCTCAATCTCGTCATTTCATTTTGTGCTGCCTTCATAATCTTCCTCACATCCTTCTCTCTTCCTTCTTGCAGTTGAATCAGGATCCATCAAGCATTCGGATCCACTTGATAGATTATCAGTGGGTAGCACGAAAAGGAAGCAGGGGTGGTGTTTTTTTTTGGGGGTTGGGGGGGGGGGGGGGTTGTGTGATCGGTTTCGGGCATTGTTTCGGATATTGGTCGATTTCGATCTTTATCCGAATAGCATATCGAGTTCTGAGATAATACCATGTTAACCTTATAATATCGACGGATATTGGGCCGATATTTCTGCTATTGATGACTAGTATTGATGGTATCGATACTAAAAACTTTGACTAATACCGAGAATTTTAAACCACAATCTGTGAGAACTTTCCAGTAATTGAGGATGGTAGGTCCTTTTCTTTCTTTTGGGATTAGAAATTATTTGTTTCAGTTTGGTTGAAGGAGGATCTGAAAGGTTGAAAGGGGATGAAGAAGTTTGGTGAAGATTTTTTTTCTTTTTTGCAGAAAAAACGTGTTTATTGTCTGAAATGTAGGGGTTTTCTGATGTTATTTTATTTGGAAATTTTTTTTTCTATAACAACCTAATTCTATGTAGGCTTTTTTTAATGCACGGTTAATGGCATTACAGAGCTTTTCATTGACAACCAAGTCTGGGGTTGAATGTACGAAAACGGTGGTCTTTTCCCCAAGGACAACCCAAGTTCATGGTGCATAAATAGCATTGAAGATGATAAGAAGCGAAAAATGTGCCCTTGCCCTGTTTTATGTACAAATTTATTTTTTATCCCTCTTTGTTTTTCCTTCTATATATTTCCCCCTCATTTTCATAATTGTCTTGTACTATCTCATCCATGAGCATACTTTTTAAGGAAAGAATAGGCCATTTCTGGACAAATTTACCCTTCATTTCCTTAGTGGTTTTACTCCAATACTTTATATATCTATTCCCCTCATTTTCATTATCGCCTTAAACCATCTCATCCATAATCAATACGTTTTTAGGAAGAAATCGGTCATTTCTACTTTTTAAGGAAGAAATTGGTCATTTCTGGACAAGTTTACCCTTCATTTCTTTGTGGTTTTACTCCAGTCCAATAACGCACCTCCCCCCCACACACCCCCCCCCCCCCCCCCCACACACACACACACACACCCCCCCCCCCCCCCCCACACCCCCCCAAAAAAAAAAAAAAAAAAAAAAAAAAAATTGAGCCTCCTTCAGAATCCAACTCCAACCTAATAACTGCACCTTTTCTCGCTCCTGCCCCTCATGCCTGGTCACCAAGATAGCTGAGGGGCTGGTAAGTTTTAAAAAAAATCTCTTTTGGTGTAAAATATTCCCTATTAAGGAAGGGAATGGGAAATGGTAACAGAATTTGTCCAGAACAAAGAATTGAAGGTGCGATCTTTGATACATGGATTGGAATCATGTATTGTGCCTTTGACGAGTTCTCTAGATGTCAACTGATCTTTGGATAATGTGCCATTTAGTTCTTTGTTGGCAAAGTATCTGGAAATAAGAAGTTTCTTTTCTAAGTTGTGACGTTGCCTTGTGCTTCTAACTCTGACAAGTCACAAGTGGAGAACTGGCTTTGTTAACTACCGCTTCTATGACGAAAGCACTAAACCAGTAGAGAATTGGCTGTTGTTATCTTACAATTTCTATAATGAAAACACTTGCTGTTGGAATCATGGGAACTTAATATAATCATTTGAGCCAGCTTAGATTGTTAACTTAAGCCGTAAGTTTCCTACAGTTGGTGGGAAGATTTGTACTGCTGCTGCAACTGCTGAACCAGCGAATAGAGGGGTTGGTTGTACTCTCTAGAAACCAAAATCTCTTCCAGAATATTGCACTAGTATCGGAGTAAGGAGGGAGGTGGGAAAGATGGAGCTGGTTGAAGTTCTTAGGAGATTATATTAGTCTACTTTTGTTGCTACATGGAGGATACTCTAAATCTATAAATTTCAATTGCATAAAAGGATTTCCTCTACTTTGAAATCTATTTCAAACTATAATTCTCACTTTCTATAGAACAGGGTATTCAATTATACGCTTTTTCAGCCTTTTATTTTCAACCTCAGGTTGTTAATGCTCTCGAAAATTTGCAGGTTATTATAAATTCAGAAGTATGGGATCTCCGGAAATTTAAGCTCCTAAGAAATGTGCCCTCTTTGGACCAGACAGTGATCACTTTTAATGGTGGTGGAGATATCATATATGCGATTCTTCGGCGGAATCTCGAGGACATCACATCTGCAGTCAACAACCGTCGTGTCCGCCACCCCCTGTTTGCTGCCTTCCGCACAATCGATGCTGTGAACTACTCTGAAATCGCCACTGTGCCTGTTGATCGATGTGTCTTGGATTTCGCTGCTGATCCCTCTGACTCGTACGTTGGTGTTGTTGCCATGGATGACCAGGAAGAGATGTTCTCCTCTGCTAGACTTTATGAAATTGGAAGGCGACGGCCCACTGATGATGATTCTGACCCTGATGATGGACCTGATACTGATGAAGACGAGGACGACGAGGACAATGATGATTCAGACGCAGTGGGAGATTTGGATGGTGATGGTGATAGTGACAGTGATTCAGAAGACTTGAGTAATGATGGAGATGAGGATGATGTAGATAGCGGTGATGAGCTTGACGAGGACGCAGACTATATCGACGATGTAGATTTTGATGGGGCCAGGGCATATTCGAGATCATGGCTGAGGGTGAGGATGGTGATGATGATGATAGTGAGGTAGTAGAGTCATACAGCAGTGGAGAGGAAGGTGATTTTGCTGGCAATGGTTTTGGATTCTAAATAGGCTTAGTTAAAAAAAAATGGTCTGGTCACGGGGGGTAGAGGGAAAATATTTCCTGTAACCTGGCTATTGTTTGTTTCTTGGTTGTAATCCTTGTGAAAATATGAGCGTGTAAAATACAAACTGTGGCGGGGGATGTAAGTATAGTTTGGGGTCTCTGGAGAGGGGGGAGAGAGCATAATGAGCACTGGCTGCCGGCGTATGCAATTATATTATTTACATTTTTGTGTCTCTTTCTTTTTTGATGTTAGGGCTGTGTTGTTAAAATGCAATTATTTATTTACTTTTTTGTTTTTTTGTGTATTTATAGTTTTCTAGTAGTAGTAACATTTGTTTTGTTGCCTTCAAAAGCTCTCTTGGTCCCGTGCATTTAATAGATGGTCGTTCAGTAAACGATGATTCCATAGCTTTTTGTTGTTGAGTTTGAGCACGACTTAAAGTTGTTATTCATGTCAGTAAAAAATGATTTCTCTCAAAAATTACTTGTTTAAATCTTTTGATTTCTTATTTTACTGTATTCCATTGCACTTGGCGTAGCTCACTCTTCCCCTCTCCGGGTGGGCGGAGTCTTTGGAATTTTTTTCGGAATCGCTTTTTTTTTAGATCTCGTTTGTTCGTGTTTGCGATGAGTTCTGTGAGGATTGACTTAGAAATAAAGTATTTTGTGGGGATTGCGATCATGGTCGCAATCCATACAAAATCTTAAAATTAGAGCATTTTGTGGGGATTACGATCATGGTCGCAGTTCTCATAAATGCAGTCTCATAAAGACTCAAATATAAGACATTTTTGTGAATACTATAATCATGATTGCAGTCTTAATCATGCTCGCAATCATATAAAGACTAAGAAACATGACATTTTTGTGAGGACTACGCTCATTGTCGCAGTGCTCAGAAATAAGGTATTTTTGTGAGAATTGTAATCATAGTCGCAGTCTTTTATACTGTGATCATTTTGTGAGGAGTGCGATAATCGGAGTCCTCAGAAATAGGACATTTTTGAAGCAGTTCGCTTTTTTGAAGCGATTACTTAAGGGCATTTTCGTCTTTCACTGTTGATGAGCGTTTCAGCGCTTGACACACGTGCGCACATTCTTACTTTAAAAAAGAAGGTGACTGAAGTGAACAAAATTATGAAGTTGAGTTTTTTTTCTAATTACGATTCGACGTAGGGATTGTAGCGAAACACTTCATATTTTTATTGGATACGATAAGGGCTAAGGCCCTCGAAAAAGTATACATGAGAAATATAAGAAAATGGAAGAAGAAAGGTAGGAAATAATAGCCCATAGGTTTTTGTTTTTTGTTTTTTTTTTTTAAAAAGCTCGCGGTTAACCGCCATTCTATGCACCCGCCCACCCTATCCACATGTCCACTAGCAGGAATTTAAACTGGTAATCACTGGAGAGCAAACCCAGCGGCTTCAAGGCCACTGGTGGAGGACTAGTTGTTATGTGTTATGTAATACAAATGCAATTATATTCGGTGTTGTGCAATTTAAATACATCAAGAAATGCTTTGGGTGGGGGGGGGGGGGGGGGGGGGGGGGGTGGGTGGGGGTCCACATGTCGGTTATGTCGTCTCGTCCAAAATTACATGGACCTTACTGTTCACTTGGGGACTAGCTCCCAAGATTTCTCATAGATTTTTTTATCTTGAATGTTGCAGTTCTAATGTTAGGGCTTCAGTCTCGAAAATTTGTATGGTTCTTTGCTCAAAAAATGGCAATAACCAAATATATTTTACGAGTCAAACAACCCATTTCCCAATCTGTGCAGACCCATCCCATAAAGACCTTGGTACCTCACTTGTGTGTCGAGCACAATAAACACACACAACACTTTCAAGTCATGCAATTTCTTTTGCAAACTGATACACACCCATTTGCTATGTTCTTCTGATGTTCTTAGGTTGGAAAATTACTGGAAGGTAAAAGCCTATCCTTGCTCCAGTTTTTTCTTTTTCTTTTTCCTGATCTGCTCCTCAAATCCTTCATATTTTGGCACCTCCACCCTGTCCCCATGCTCCCAAAAAATAATAAAAGCATCAAGTCTTTGTACTTCGACGACGACAGATATGGATTGATCGAGTCACTGTTACCCGGTAACGGGTGCGTAGATTAACGATGGGGTGATTTAGTTACTTGAAAATTTGGAAATTTTTTTTTTCAAGGTTTTAAGGCGGAAAAAAATATAGCGCACAAGGTTTTTATTTGCAGTTTCCAATGGTTTTACATGAAACCAAACTCATTGGTGAGAGATAAGTTGATACCTATCTGTAAGTTTATTAGAATAATCAAACTAGAAGCTCGAGAAATTCTCAAAGAAAATCAAAATCGTCTACTTTCAATGAAGTGTATTTGTATGTTATGTAGCTCTAAAACTATAATAAAACGCCTTTTATCAGACCAAAACTAAACTGTGGTGAAGATTGAGGTGTACATTTCATATTTTAACAAAGAGAATGTAATGAGATCTGTCAGTGTTTAGAAATTTAGGAACATGTAAATAAACCATAAAGTATGGATTTCTGATTGATCTGTCATGCCTGACATTGATGTTCAATTTAACCTGCATCGATTTAGTGGCCATCTAGAACTGTATCTGATTCACAATGATATTTTAGCTGAAGAAGATCGTTTGATCCCTTCGTAACAGTTTTCTTTCTCTAATCCAGGCCACAATATCGCGTTCTAGCCCCGATGTTAGAGTGCTCTACGAATCGAGACACCCCTCTTTCTTATTTTATGGATGTTTATTGCACCATCTAGTTGCCATGGAGATCTAGCCATCTAGGGTTCTTTGAGAGAAGAAAGTAACATCAAATATTAATTGTTTTGCAGTATTAAGTAATTGGCTATTAAATTCATCATCTCAAGATGCTCAAGACCAACACACATCAGTTTGTTCTCTAGTAACCAGTAAGAAACTAAACCATTCTATCTGTAGGAAGAAATGCACTACAATATGAGAGGGAAATTCTAAATGATCTGAGAGTTGGCATGCTGCCATAGCAGTTGGGACATGCACAAGCCCTGATAGGGTTTCAGGCTCGATATGCCAGTAAAATGATTATAAATCAGGCAAAAAATTAAATGACATTAACTGGCTGGAGAGTTCCCCAAACCTGGCAGTTCCCTTGCCTCCCCTGTATCGTCACGAAACAAAATATGCATTTGATTGACTATTCATTGGATTGATTTTGAGAGTCACCATCGACAATCTGAGGCTTGTCGGGTACCTACTGTTGGAAAAATAATGTACGAAATATTGCTAAGCTATTTAAATTAAACTTTCAAGAAGGAAGGAACTTCTCTATTTTGATCGAGGCGTGAGGAGCACTGTCTTTAAGAGTAGATCGCGCCCCTCTGAGAGGGTATCTCGGTACAGCAGGTTGATGACTGCCTACCCTCTAGGATTCAACGATCGCTGGCCCTGCAAGCGTGCACTCGCAATGCACAGGCCCTCGAACAGCTCGATTTTATTTCGTCCAAAGATGCAGGGAAGATCTGAAGAGTTTAAAGAAATTTCAGAAAGGAAGAAGATGATTGAGTTCTGTTATTGAGAGCAGGGAAAAGATCCTTTGTAAACAGAGTTTATCATCATTAGAAAATCTTTAGAAAACGTAAACAATCCTTGGACAGAGAACTAATTGTTGGGTATCCTGCTTAACAAGAATCAATCTGACAACTTATCAAGATCACTGAGATATCAACAATCTAATTGGCCAGGTCGGCAAATATCAGGTGGGAGGTTTTCCGTTCAATAGAACGTTCCTTAATTCAAGAACCACCTTTCAATTTCCTTCCTTAGTTTAAGCACCAATTAGACTGAATCCAAGTCAGTCTCGATATACTGTAAAGTATATCCCCTGTATAAAGGAATTAATCCACTTATACAGTAACACTTAGACTGAATCTAAGTCAATCTCGATATACTGTAAAGTATATCCCCTGTATAAAGGACTTAATCCACTTATACAGTATTTGAAGTGAGGTACGCTTACAGCGAATCTCCTTAAGACAATTACGTCCCCCGCACCGGTGCTAACGGGATAATGGACGCTGGTCTCCCAAGATACAACACTTCTTCACGGTATTTGGATAGCACTACCAAATCACCGTACGGTCGAACCGTAGTCAACCAGTACCTACACAGGATTAGCAAAACAGCGGTATAACGACAAATTTCAAATGAATATTTGTCTTACTCTTTTGGAGGAACACCCACTGTTGAGGACGTAGGAAGGTTGAAGAATTTTTGGCAGAATCTTCTTTAGGAAGTCGCTTCGGATTCCCACTTCACTTGGAAGTCGCGGATTCCCACTTCGTTGGAAGTCGCTCTGGAAGTCGTGGATTTCCCACTTTGCTGGAGCCCAGTTCAGAACCGAAGTTAGAACTTTAGAGAGAGAGAGAGAGAGAAATCTCAGATTTGGTGTGTCTGAGAATGGACCCCTGGAGCGCTTTTTATAGTGTTCTGGAGGGGTATTCTCGTCCGCCAAATTCCAGCAGTTGCGACGGTTCGGACATAACCGTCGCAACCGATCAACCGCCCTGTCGGTTTTCCGACAGCGGTTGGCGAACGGACGGATCTGTTCGCGCGGACGGACACCCGTTGGAGATTCGAATCCTTTCGCGGACCAACTGACCCTGATTCAAAAAGAACCAGGTAGGGAACCCAGGCCACGAGCCACGAGCCCCGGACCACGAGCCCCGGACCCGGACCCGAGCCCGAGCCCGGCACCGGCCGCCGCCGCCGCCAGCGGCGGCGCGCGTGCGCGTACGTAAGTACGTGCATAGTTCCCTCCTTTTCGCGCGCGAAAACTCCAAGTACCCAAAGGGCACGCCCTTTGTTCTCATTTTTCTCTATTTATACCCCATGAGCTTCCAACACATGGCCAATGTGGGACTAAATGCTTGTAGCTAAATTTAGTCCCTTTTGGCTTTGAATTAGGCAATCTTTGGACTTGAATATCTCATTCATTCGAAGTCGGAATTGAACATGTAAATATACCACGTTCATCACAAATGGAAGGAGAACACACTCCAACCATCATCCGGTTGATTTGATCAACGGATCTCGCCATAATTCATCTTGAAGATTCAGCTTTATATTCTTCAATTCCAACACTAATCTCCGGACAGAGGAAGAAGCAGAACTTGTGCAGAGAGCTCTCAACAGCTATTATGACAAGATGTGCATAGTGCAAATGTGGTGTTTATCTGAGAAGTTGACCAATATAGAGAACAACTGAATATGACTAGATTGCATGAAGCCAGAGGGGTCAAGAGGTGACCAATGTTGGTTGCCATAAACTGGGGGAGATTTGTGGATGGTTTTCCCATGTACAATACAGATCTGTGGATGATTAGGCTCTTTGGTTCCCATAAATAGTTGATGATTAGCAATCGATTTAGAGTAAAGTCAGGTAAACACATTTGCATGGTTCCTGACAATGAGAACTGTGATTTCCTGTGATGGAAGGTTTGTTGATGCCTGGGATGTTTCCCAAGTAAGCACAGTATGAGGTACATAATTTCTCATGACGATTGAAGTAAGTCGATGCATATGTGCTTCGTCAGACTCGAGCCAAGATGAAGATTGTTGGGATTGCGTCGCATCCGATTGACTATGGGTATGTTTGGTACCAAATAGGTATTGAGAAAATTTTATGTGAGGCCCACTAATTCAGCTTTTCATAGGAAAGCTTTCACGTGGGCGTCACAAATTCAATTTTCGTACTACTTTTCGGAGCGGGTTAGCTCCTTCGCGTGCTGTGAGTCGTCCATCACAGCTGATGGAACACCTGAGAGGGAAAGATAAAAAATTGCGTTTAGTGTGGAACCACAAAGCATTTTTTTGTTTTTCTCTCTCACCATCGGGCAGTTTATCAGCTGTGATGGACGACCGACATCGTGCGAAGGAGCTAACCCTCCCACCGATTTTCTCTCCGTTGCGAAAGAAAACCCGTGGAAACAAAAAAATGCAGACTTGGGCCCCACATATTTTTTCCCTCTCACAAAACAGTATGCAAATACATTGGGCTGTTTGGTTGCAAGGAAGTGGGCGGAAGTAAGGAAATAGGGAAGTATAATTGCTCATTTCCCTATCTATCCAAACATGGGAAAAGAAAAATAAGAAAACCCTTTTCCTTTTCTCTTTTCTCTTTTACACAATCATTTCCTCACTTTCAGAGTGCTACAGTTAATTTTGTGGTCATGTAAATCTTATTTGTAATAAGTTGTAACACAAAACAGTTAATTTTTTTATCATGTAAATCTCCTTTGCATTCTAATTACAGTCCATTTTTTTATTTTGCTTAATTAATTTTTATTTTAATATTATTTTACGATCAACTTTGACCATCCAAAGTCCAAACACCGAAAAAGATAAAACATTTTTCAAATCACACTTCCCAACAACATCCAAATACCGAAAAACTTACTAACCAATTCCCAAATTTCAAAGGGAATTATTAGCGCTTTCTCAGTTCCTCACTTTCTCACTTCCCACCCGCAAGGCCCTTTGAGAAAAATTTCCACGGGCCCCACAAAACAGTATTTCGAGTCCTGCGAGAGGTCAACTCAATTTCCCAATTACCGACCCATCTTTTCACCTCCCTCTGGTAACTTCTCTTCAAAGACCGGAGGCCAAATAAAACGGAGGCGACCAAAACTTCACTGCTGGTCTGCTGCGTCTTGCTACTGTGAGATCGGAGAGATCGGAGGGAGGGAGAGAATCTCGCGGGGAGAGAGAGAGAGAGAGAGAAAGAGAGAAGGGAGATGTCTTCCTCTTTCGACGACGCTTTCAGCAACGACGGCGATGGTTACATGGGAGTTGGAGGAGGCTACGGCGAATCCAAGGTGGATCCGATCGCTCCTTCTTCGGGATTCGGACTCGACGACATCGCCGGCGGCGGCGGCATCTCTTCGTCTCCGGACACCTATGGCTTCCGATCTGACTTCTCCGCTGCTGCTCCCCATTTCGTGATGCCCGAATCCAACGGGACCTACGTCGGAGAGAACGGAGGAGAAGAGATGATGTTCGCTTCTTCCGACGGACCCATCCTCCCTCCTCTCGCCGACATGGAGCCTGAGGAAGGTTTCTTTCTCAGGGAGTGGCGCCGGTATGATATGATATCACTCTTTCTTTTAAGTTCAGATCTTGATTTCGTTTGATTTGATTCTTCTACTCTATCTGGATCTGGATCTGGATCTTGATCTTGCTTTGAATTCAAATTTCCAATTGTGGGAATAAGTTTGATTGGAGAATCGTATTAGTTTGCTTTATATTTCAAGATGATTAGAGCTTTTGGTCTGGTAAAACACCACTGGGTCTCCTCATGCAGCCACTCTTTGCTCTTGATATGAATCCTATAGACTTCCTTTTCCTACCACATCTTCACTTTCATCAATCTAAGCAGAAACCCATCCCACCGGGAATTGAATCTCCACTGGAATCTCAGGTTAGTACAAACGAACTTGTGAAC
Organism: Agave tequilana; assembly: GCA_038442645.1. Lineage (NCBI taxonomy): Eukaryota > Viridiplantae > Streptophyta > Magnoliopsida > Asparagales > Asparagaceae > Agave > Agave tequilana. Next base: position 97,769 of record JAVJIF010018089.1, on the reverse strand, counting down.
CCAATCTTATAATGCCTTTGTCATGCCAAATCTACTTGAAGCCGAAAGCGATTAGATTTTTAGAAGCTCCCCAGCATTATATCCACCTTAGCTAGTATTTAACCTTGGGTTCCTGATACTGCCTTGTTGCATGCAAAAAATCCGCGAGGGAGATGGGTTGATTAGTGGAATTGTAACCCACATGACCCCAAAGTAGCAAACAACATTGGAAATTCAGGTTCAAGCTTAATTAACCACCTATATATTTTTTATGTCCTTCTAATATTGGGCTACTTTACAACCCCATGCCTTTGCCGTAACTGACCCACTTGAAACCGAATGGATGTAAGAAACTCCCAACAACAGTGGGTCAAAATGAAATAGGTTTAATTTCTTTATGTGGAGTCTTTCAGGCTCATTCTCTTCATTTATACCTTAGGGCTATATTTCTTTAGTTACTTTCTTTCAAAACTTAGTCCGAGTATACACTTTGCCTTAGATAAAGCCTTGAATCATTCATTTTCGTAACAGACTTACTAATGACTAATAGTGCATGACTAAATTCAATCTTGATTTAGGAATGGACGTTAAAGACACATGGTACATACATATATACATTACATAAGTTCCATAGGTGAATATGCATGCTCTTTATTAGATATATAACTGAATTCTGCATTAGGTTACTTTTACATATAGCCATGTTCGGTTTCATTATACGTGCGTTCTAGTAGCACATAGCCCATAATTGATTTATGTGCCGTTTAAACGAATTATCCGAAATTACGCAGAACCAAACTGACGTTTAATATGCAATTATATATAACTATATACATACATGGAAAACGTTATATTACACTAGGGTGTAACATAAGATTTTGCACATATCTTTTAAAATATATGGTGGACTACTCATATTCAAGATTGGAATTGTTGATTGTGATTTATGCATCCTAAAATCCATGTGGATTGAAAATCGTAGGGATGAAAATTTCAAACCTACAAATCAAGCAAAGGAAAAAAAAAATCAGCTTTTAAGACTGGTACTGACCATTCATTTTTAGATCATGAGATGCATATGCTAAAAAGTATCAATATTTGTGATATTTGATCCACATTAATTTTAAGATGTGTGGATCACAATCAATAGTTTAGATTGTAGATATGGGTGGTAAACCATGCATTTTGATAGGTAGGTGTAAACTCTTAATAAAACCTTACCTATTTGTGTGTATAATGTTTGACTAGGACCGTATCAATTGGATTTGAGTATAAATTCTATCACTCAGAAAGTATGTGCTATGCAATTTGCATACATGATTCAAACCATCCAACATGATCTAAATCATATAAAATGCCTAGAAATAGAATCAAATGCTTTTGTGATTTCCTACATGTGCATTAAACATCAACTGGCCTACAAATAGATGGCTAAAAGCGGAAAGTTCTGTTGATCTATGATTTGGAGAGTACAAATTGAAAATCTAACTCTTGAGTCATGATATAAATACTTTAAAGCCCTTGGACACCAGTTTTTGTTGGGTTTAAAGTATTCTAGACTGTAAACTAAATAACTCACTGCTTTTATATGTTCGTTTTGGGGCCGCTTGATGGATGTATAAGAAAACTTAAAACAATCTAAATTTTGATTTATAAGCACTTCTAATAGTATAGCTCAATGTTCAAAATAAGGATAACGTTTTTTCTTTGTTATGTTAAGATATATTATAACGTAACACATAACGTAGGTTATGCGATTTAATATTTATTTAAAAAAAAATATATATATATACTATATTCAAGAATTTTTTCTCTCTGCTCTCCCCCAATTTTTCTCTTCACTCTCCTCCGATCACTCTCTCTGCTCTCCCTCCATCTCTCTCTTTCTACTCTCCCCTATCACGATCTCTCTCTGCTCTCCCCCCTTCCCGATCTTTCTCTGCTCTCTCCCTCATCTCTTTCTGCTCTCTCTCCCATTCCCGATCTCTCTCTGCTGAGAGAGCTCTGCTCTCTCTCCCATTCCCGATCTCTCTCTGCTCTCTCCCCCCTGAGGGGGGAGAGAGCAGAGAGAGATTAGGAGGGGGAGAGAGAGTAGAGAGAGATCGTGATGGGGGGAGAGCAGAGAGTTCAGGAGGGGAGAGAGAGCAGAGAGATCGTGATGGGGAGAGACCAGAGAGAGATCAGGGGAGACTGGAGAGAAGAGAGAGATCGGAAGGGGGGAGAGCAGAGCTTACATGGATGATGACTACGAGCGAACCTAGACGACGGCGAGCGGACTGGACGTGGACTGCAAGTCTTCTTCTTTTGTTTTCATTTTTTTTGGCCCTAGAACCATCGAACAAAGCGGATGACGGGGAGCGGACCAGGAGCTTTCTTCTTCTTCATTTTCATCTAATTTATTGATTTTTTTTTGGAGGATTTTGGTGCCCTAGAACGAGCGAGAGGGAGAACGAGAGTTGCGGGTTTTTTTTGGGGGGGGGAGGTTTTTGGGATTTTCTGGGGTTTTCAGCCAGTAGAACATTTATATCCCTGACACTGTAACGCGTGTTATGACACGTTACGTCAAATGCGTAACGTAACATGCGTTACGTTTTGAAAAATGCAGGTTACGGAAAAACCCGTTACGGGTGTCCGTTACGCAACGTCGAGGTAACGTTACGTTACGTAACGCATTATAACATGTTACATAACGCGTTATTTTGAACACTGGTATAGATCAACTTTAACATAGTGGATAATCAATTAGATATCCTACTATTTAATTCAATAGGTAGAATTTAGCTCCAAGTCCTCCTGGGAGGAACCTACTAACTATATATAACTATTTAATGTTGAAATGCCTAAAAAGTCATAAAAAATATATTATAAGTTTTTAATTTTTTTTGAAAACCAATAAATCTAATAGATTGTGACCATGAATGATATGAGCTATTATACAAATGATATAAGTAAATAATTGTAATTCGTACATCATATTAAAATGTTAATATTATAAGAAAATCACAAGTTATTATGAACAAGACTAAATATTAAGCAGAAGAAAGCATAAGAAAGTCAAGGACTTGTCTCTTTGTATAATCAAAGTTCAAATCCAATTTCTACTCCATAAAGACAAGTTACAAACTTATATATGAATAGGATAAAGTGAAAATGTCAGCAACTAACCAAAGTATCAAGTATTCAAACTTAAAGAAAAATGATTCATTAAAGTAAAGTTCTCAACTTAAATTAGTAGACAACTTAAATGAGGAAAGCAAAACACACGTCTATTAATAATTCATTGTCATTTATCTACCACTTAGCGTTAGCAAGCAAAGAACCACATAAACACTGTAAATCATTGATCACGTTCATCAAAGTATAACTGCTTAAATAATCTATCATACACACAAGTGTTCAACTTTGTAGTGCATATACCATCCAGAACCACAGCAGTATAAACCCGTGTTTGAGACCCGCATGGACCACATATGCGAGTGCATAAACTGCATATTTGTCCACATATATACAATGTCCATTTTTTAGAGTGCAGAATGTAATGCACATGTGAGTCGATGCCACATACATTTTACGCATCTGCATAACCTTGTTTTAGAACACTAGCATCTAGAGATGCTATATTACATGCATTATTCTTAGATTATTCATTAAGAAAAAGTATATATTTAAGCCATTGTAGCTATCCTGAAAGATGGAATGGGCAAGGCAACAACCTGATGGTGTTATAGTCGTGCACTATTCGTATAAGCACCTGCCTAGGACTTGGCACCTTGCCAATGTCTGTCCTGTTTAGGTAGACTTGCTGAAAAAGTGCTTAGGCGTCTGACTTGTACAAAGTTGGAGGGGCTTAGTCAGCTATGCTAACATGTCAGAAGCAGAGAGCAAATATAAGAAAGAACATCCTGATGTTTATTTTACAGTTATCATCTCATGCAAATCCAAGGAAGTCAAAACTAATAAGAGAATTGTGCAGAAGAGAGTAGGTGGTTGTATTCTGTTTGGTTTTGATTTTATTCCAAAAGATGAGGTGAGACATGCGGTTTCTCAACATATAAGCGCATACGTCCTAAAAACCAAAAATGAATATATAATTTTTAGATTAATTCACATTTTCACCTTATCTTTTGAATATAGTTTTTTCAACTATTTTTAGAATATGGTTCTGCAAATAGCTGGAAGTTATATGTAGTTTCTGGGTTAAATCATGTTTCATGTTGTCTTTTGAATATAGTTTCCTCCAACTGAATAGTATTAAAATCAGTTTTGAAGCTGTGTTAAGCTCAAATCCAAGCAAGCAGGGCCCATGCAATGTGATAAAAGTGATGGAGGGTAAAGTGCATTGGGCTTCTAATTATCAGCTACTTGATTTTGTGCATTGGGCTTCTAATTATCAGCTACTTGATGTTGCTTTGCCAACAGCTGAACTTATAAGGGCTTGCGGCATAGTGAGGGTTCCTGGTAGCTACCAATACAAGGAGGCCTATTAGTAACTCCTAATACAAGGCACCAACACAACTTCCACTATCTTTTGTCTGCACCCGGGATCTAAATCATCCAAGCCTATGTGTATCTAGACGTGTTAATCCCTACTCGTGAGCCTAATTCCTGTGGACTTGGTCCATTTTAATCACTCAAGTCTATTCTAATTCAAATCACATCCTTAAATTTGGTTAGTTCCATATAAAATAATTCAAAAGTTGGGATTGAGCAACTCTAATTCTAGCTTATGTCCTCTATAGAAACTCTCTATTATAACATCTAAGAGTCACTCTCTCTGGTGCAAGGATGGATTACAATTGACTTCAATAGAAATTTCTTTGATTAATCATCAAAATTTGATCCTCTAATTTGCTCATTGCAATCAATCATTCTCGGCCATGCATAACTCAAAGTGGGATTAAAACAGACACACACACACACACACACACACACACACACACAAAAGAAAAAATGAACAAAAATTTGGTCCAAAATCCTTGTGATTATTGGTTAAAAACAAACACCCCCTTCAATCTTCAAAAATTCACACCAATATGAATAAAAAAGGATTTTCTCCCCCCTTGAAGAAGGGCAAGAACAATTTAACTGTGAGGGTTAAAAACTCCTCGCTATTATTTATGCTATTCCTATATAGAAGAAAGCATTTTTGTCGAAAATTGGTTAACTGTGATCATTTGTGATTAAGCAATTTGAGTGTAGGAATGGGCGTGTCAAACTACGGGTGAACTACATGATATGGACTTGTGGTAATTTGGTGTCTTGGAATAATAAGAAACAAAACTGTGTTGTGGATCAATCGAGTGTAGAGAAGAGTATGTAAAGTTGTGAACTTGTAGGATGGTTTAATTATTTGCGGCATGAGATAGGGTTCTCATTTCAGCTTCGTACTTCATTGCTTGTTTTTTATAATAACTAAGTATTTGTTGATGTTACTGACAGTTGAGCATTTCATGAATAAAACTTTACGCTGAAATTCATTGTTACTTTGGTTGGTGGTGTTAAGATGGTTGACCGATTTTGTTTTCACCTTATCTGGTAAAAGAGAGAAACTAGCAGAGGCGTTCACAAAACTACTGGGGAAGAATTGTGTTGGTTTTATATGTACTAGTTCCTAACGGTCAAATAATAACTTATGGCCGTTCTATGGAAGCTGTTTCTAGTGATCTGATGAATTTTAGGTTTGTCATAACCTGTAAACAAGGGTCAATTGATTGTTCATCACCATTTTTTTTGTTTTGTTTATTTGGTTTTCTATCAGATGTTGAGAAGGTTTATAAGTAACAAGTATATCCATGGTGTTGGAATATATAAATCAAGGGGGTGGTGATATAATCTGCCACAAAAACAGATTTAGTCTGTCACTGCTTTACACTCTTTTAGAAGGGTGCATCTTTGGTCTGTGAGAGATTTCTTTTGCTGGCTCTTAAGCTCATCTCAACATTAAGGGCTGTTCCTTCGATCCTTTCGTTGTTCTTTTTGTTGTTTTTTTAATTAATGTCATCCCTGGCCTGTCTCCATGCAATTTGAAATTCCTATTCCCCCTCCTATGTACCTATTAGAATCGTGCATCTTTAGGGGTTGACAAAACAGGGAACTCTGGTCTCTCTAATTATTTTGGTGGATGGAGATTACTGATAAAAGATTTGTTATGTTTGAAACTTTTGAAATTAATGCAAGGGAATGACGAGGTCTAAGGACACATGAGGCTATATCACCGTGAAACCCTGAACTTAAGGTTGTGTCAGCAAACTGCCATCAACTTGCTTTATTAGGTTCAACCTATAAGCGTTACATGATTAATTACAGGACTCTTAGTATTCTGCAACCAACACCTAATTAAGCATGACTCGTGGACTCTATATTGACTGTTATAATCATATACGTCTTGGATGCTATAACTCACTCTTAATTAAAAATAACAATGGCATGACTCAGGAAATTCATTTTGTAGCAGTCTCATTTAATACAAAAATCTAAACTAACCCCCTTTATTTAGTTTCATTGACAACCTAAAGCCAAACCCTTTTCTCAATTAAATCCAAGCCTGTGACTTCAGTTTCCATTTTCTTCTTCTTCCCGCTTCTCAAACCCAAACCTAATTTTGTTCTTGAAGTTCAAGCTCGATCCCAGACCTGGAGCAATCTTGAGAACTGGACCATCTTAAGGAGATGAAAAATCAGAGAGCCACCTAATACATGAGAGGAAAATAGATCTACTTATCACATGACCACCTCTCACATGAGAGGGAAAAAAACAGATATCTGGACCATCATAATAGCAATCGTCTTTTCTTTACAAATCAATACAAAACATTGTGAGGAGTCACTGTTCCCTGTTTGATCTTTTGTCTGTACAAAACTGGAAAAATGAGATTAGTTCAAGTTTCAAGCCATGGACTGTTGTAGTTGGGTTGAGTTGTCATGAGGAGGGGCAAGAAGAAGAAGGGTTTGGTTTGATTATTGAGAAGTTGCTGATTTGTCATCTTTCAGTTTGAAGAGAGATTGAAGTGTTAAAGGAAAGAAGGGGGTTTGAAGAAGATTTCATTTTTTAATACCAAAATGCCTCCCTTTATTTTGCATGATATTGGAGGTTTTTATTTTTTATATTTTTGAAAAAAAATCATTTTTTCTTATTATTTGCTAATGTCTACTAATAACTCTATGGGGTCTCATGGTCTGAGGTTTGGTTGTCTGAAGTTCCTCCATTAAATCTTAAATCCTGACGTTCGTTATTTAAAGACTTAGATTCCTCATAGTAAATCAAAGACATCCATTTGAATTTATTGATTTAATAGCCTTGCATAGTTTACATATACATCGAGGCATTTAATTTTCAAAAGTAATATAATAGCTTACACGTAAATTAAAAGACACAACAACAAGAAGATGAATAGACACAAACTATATCATTACACACTATTTTTAAAATATGAAAACGTAAAGATTTCATACACGTGCACGCACGTACCCAAAAATCTAGTATAATAAAGATGAATGCAAAGGTAGAATTGTATGTATACCATAACGACCGTCTGGGAGTGTTGTGAAAGAAAATAAAGTTTATGCGAGTCACAAATAATAAAGCAAGTTTGTGGTAGTTTGGTAAAACAAACCTTAAGTTCATGGTAGTTTATTATAACTTAGTAATAATACGATTTTCCTTAAGTTATAATGAACTACCATGAACTTAAGGTTTGTTAAAGCATCCTATTAAACAAAATACGATTTTCCTTAACATTTAATATCAAAATCAGAAAGGATTAATTAATAAAACAAAGAAGAGATCAGATGACTCTGCCTATAGTAATTTGAAAACAAACTGTATTGTTCTTTAGGTACATGAAAGAGGAAGGACAAGTTTGGAAGAGACAAAAAGGTGAGGGAGGGAGAAAAGAAGACTTACCTGGATGTTAGGATCCAGTGGCTCAATTTTGCTTCCTGTTTCAGATGGAGAGGGGGAGCGCTGAAAACAGGGAGGGAATGACAAGGACCAGATTAGTTTCTTGTTTCCTCTACGAGGAGAAGAACACTTGTCCACCACAAGCACCAGACAGGTTTTGTCCTTTTTTCTTCTCTACAGAGGAGAACACTCTGCCTAGAATCAGCAATTGTGAGTCATCCATTCTTTTGTCCAGATTGAAGCAAGTCCGGGAAGTTACTTGAGAACGTGCAGCAAGGATCCTCTCTCTCTCTCTCTCTCTCTCTCTCTCTCTCTCTCTCTCTCTCTCTCTCTATGAGCATACATATGTGCATGCATGCATGAGCAAGCCTTTTACAGTATTTGTTTAGAACTCCTACATTGCCCAACTAGAGCTATTAATTATCAAATTCTGTCTGAGTTGGTTTAGTCAAATCCATAGTGTCCTGGTCCCTCAGGGTCTGCCTTTGCTCTTTCGTGCAGTCATTTGTTCTGCATGTCTCTGTAACTCGATTAATTCTTTGTTCAACTGGTCCTTGACTGGTCTGATTCCCAGGTTCCCTTGTATTATATTTTCATCCTGTTCTGCATAGTTAGTGCTTTTTCAATTAAGTTAATTAGCTATGAGATTATATTATAATTTGGAGGATGTGTACTTGTAGCAGCATTTGAACATTTGGCTATGAAGGTTGGTGAAGAATGATCATTTTGAATCTGTAGCAGCATTACTAAATTGGCAGAGGATTATAACTGCATAACAATGTTCAAAATAACGATAACGTAATGATAACGTTTTTCTTCTATTATGTTAACATAGGTTATAACGTAACGCATAACGTAGGTTACGTGATTTAATATTTATTTAATAAAAATAAATATATATGCTATATTAAAAAAATTATAAATAGAAAAATAATTTTAAAAAATTAAAAAAATATCAAAACAATATACAACACATTTAGCAAGTTCACAACAATTTTTAGCAAGTATCACAATAATTTTTCGCATGCACAAGTTATAATTCATAATTTCATTTACATAAACAATAATATGATCCGCATATTTCATTATAATTAATAATTTTTATCATGCTATTCAATAGTTTTATCATGCTATTCATAATTTTTCACATTCACAAGTTATAATTCATAATTCCATCTACATAAATAATATGATCCGTATATTTCATTATAATTCATAATTTTTATCATGCTATTCAATCTACACAAAAATTCAAAATTCAATCATAATTCATAATTTCTTAGTCACTCTATTCATTATAATTCAATTTATAATATGCTATTTAATTATCCCCTTGTGTCCTTCACTCTCTCCGATATTTTATCCCTGATCTCTCTGCTCTCCCCTCATCACTCTCTCTACTCTCTCCCTCCGATCTCTCTCCTCTCCCGATCTCTCTCGGCTCTCTCTGCTCTCTCCCCTCAGGAGAGAAAGCAGAGAGTGATCGGGAAGGAAAGATCCGGGAGGGAGACTGAAGAGAGAGAAGAGAGAGCTTATATGTGCTTGGAGACGGAGAACCATCACTTGGAGATGATGCCGGCGAAAACCAATACGACAGAGAACCACCAAAGGTAGTTCATCTTTTGTTGTCAACCAAAGAGAGGTATGTCTTCTTCTTTCTTCTCGACGCCAAACGAGGAGACGACGGCGAGATTGCAGAGAGGACGACGAGCGAGCGAATTTTTGGAGATTTTTTTTTGCCATAAACCGGGAGAATATGGGGGCTTTATAAAAAGTTGACTTGCACCATAACGTAGGTTACAGTGTGTTATATTAATAACGTAACGTAACGTAAGTTACGGGCAAAATAACCATAGTTATCAAACATGACCTGTTACATAACAATTGGTCGACGTTACGTTATATAACGAGTTATAACGGGTTACATAACGGGTTTTTTAAAACACTGCTGCATAATGCCATTTGAGTGTTTTAAAGTCTATGATTTAAATGCATCTAGTATCAACCTAATTGTTTTTCTTTTGTAACTATCTAATTCTCACATTTGAGATTCTTATAGTCTGATCATATAAGATCAGCGTGTCCTAGAATTTAAGTTGCTTCCTTGCTAGTAGGCTTAAGATCTAGTTGTCTAGTTACATTTTTTTTGTGACTCAATTTTAAAGAAGAGAGCGGAGAGCAGATCAAATTTCTTTAGTTAAGGGCTTATCTATTTGATTGCTTTCTGCTGTGTTTTGTGCTTCAGGCTCTGTTTCTGCACACGAGTTTTCCACTAACCATCTGTCCCAATTTACAGCCAAAATGCCATCCTTCTTGAGGAGAAAGAAAGGATGGAAAAAGTGTTGCGGAATGAGATCATCCTTGAAGCTGATGAATACAAGCACGCTTTCCATGAGAAGAGGAAATTGAATTGTGAGACAAACAAAGTCAACAACAGAGAAAAAGAAAAGGTAAATGTGTGCCGATGTGTTAACTCTGCATTTATTGCAACTTCTCAAGATTGCACTTCTTTTATGGTCTCAAGTATTTCCTCCAAGTATCAAACTTTTCTTGTTTGTGCATTGCAGCTGTTCCTTGCCAACCAGGAGAAATTCCATGCTGAGGCTGATAAACAATATTGGAAAGCTATTGCTGAGCTCATCCCCAACGAGGTTCCTAACATCGAAAAAAGGAGAGGGAAAAAGGAGCAAGATAAGAAACCATCTGTTGTAGTAATTCATGGGCCAAAGCCTGGCAAGCCCACTGATCTGTCAAGGATGCGGCAGATACTGGTGAAGCTGAAGCATAACCCACCACCCCACATGAAACCACCGCCATCCCCGGCTCCAGTGCCTGCCAAAGATGCTGCTGCAACATCTGCAGGGAAAAAACCATCACCGCCGCCCAAAGAAGTCCCAGTAAGTGCTTAGATGGTGCTGCTATTATCCGCATGAAGTCAACATTGCATTTGGTGTGTCTCTGGTGTAAGTAGTGCTTGAGAGAGTTTGTTAATGAGTAGTATTTTGTATTGAGGAGAGCTTGTGGCAGACTTGTTTTCGTGTTACTTATAATTGGGTCTATGTTGTGTTATCTTTTGGTTTCTTTGTTGTTACCTCCATCAGACTTCAATGACTTGAAATTTTGAGTTTTGCCACATAAGGTTCATTGGGTCTACGTCGTGTTATATTTTTGGTTTCCCCCCATCAGACTTCAACAGACTTGAAATTTGAGTTTTGTTAACACGAGTTTCAGTGTTTTACTCCTCGATTTGGTACTGCGAGTTGTCTCTGTTGCAGCTGCCCTTTTTTTTGGGGGGGTTTTTCCCTAGTTTTTATGTTGCAAAACATATTCTGTTTTCAAACTAGTGTTTTGCCAATTTGGACCTCTTTTGAAAATCAGGCTAGAAATTTCTCACAATCCGACCTGATCCTTTTGTCATTGACCATGAACCAAGTTTCGGTGATATTGTGCAGTTCCTTGCATACTATTATTATTTACTCATGACAAAAGAGTGAACTTTTTTGCAACTGATTTGAATCACAAGATGGACAGCAGAGGAGAGAAGAAGGTACGCATTAACTTTTGAGTAAGTTGAGAGGGTATGGAATCTGTGGACCGAGCCTGCTTAATACAGATAGAGGAACTGTACTCGTGCCAACGTGGCATAGCTCACTCATAAAATGGTGAGAGCGGGTTGCAGAGAGTCTCAGGTTCAAATCCTCGCAGTGGTTTATATGTTTCAAAAAAGGAAGGGGGAAACTATGATGAACCAGAAAAATAGCAACTAACAAGAAGAGATGACTTCGAGAAGATGATGAGATCTACAAGACAAACGTAGTTAGTAGGGGCCAGATCGCTCCAGCGATCCCCTCCCACGCTCAAGTCAGTTACCACTCAAGAAGAAATAATAAGAAATGAGAGTAGAGAATGAATTGCATACATTGGAAAGTCCCTAGTGATGCATTCTCAACTCTGCGTGCTCTTCGATTGACAAATCTGCAAGACAAAACATGATCAGTAGGGTACCAAATCGCTTCGGCGATCCCCCCGTCGAAGTCAGTCATCACTCGAAGAGAAGCAACTGTATGTGAGGGTAAAAATGAGTTGCGTACCTCTGGGAGGTTTAGGGGACCTCTTATTTATAGGCATTGCATCTGTTAGCCTCCAGACTTCTTGAGGAAGAATTGACTCACGAAGCTCCATACTGGCCAACAAAATTGCACACTACAACAACAATCTACTGTAGTGTAGTGTGGCTGGTAGGCGAACTTCAATTCGATATCGTATTTTCTCGCACGCTATGCGATCCGGTGGGGGGTTACCGGCATCTAAAGCACGCGCAACAGGGACTTCCTACGTGGAGATACTTGTACAAAGCGCTCAATCCACGAGCGTGTCCTGGCACTACAAAAAGGAGGGTTGGGAGTATGAGAGTTGAGACAGGGGCGGACTCACATACAGTCCAGCTTTCCGAACGATCCCTTGGTCGAGGATGGCAGCACCATCAACGTAACTGTTGTTTGGGCGAGCTATCATTGGGTTAATGGATTGTTGGATGCGAAGCTTTTAGACTTGGAGACAATAATATGAGATGGTTCATCGCTAAAAGCTTTGGATTTAACCTATCAACACAAGTGGTTAGAGCGTCGTGAGGGAAGTGTATCATTATGTCAATTTCAGTTGGATATAGGCAGTAACTGATATGTGGCCTACCTATACTTTTTGGGGATTATGGAAATGTAGGACTAGCATTGTGTTCCAAGAAGCTCAAGCTTTTTTTTAATTCTTGTTTTTAAATATAGACCGTATTCTGGCGAGCTCAAGCTTCAATGAACATTATTATTTGTTGGTAAGACACAAAAGGGCTGTTTGGATTCAAGAAAGTGGGTGGAAGTGAGGAAGTGTCATTTTTCATTTTTGTTGTCCATTCAAATACTGAAAAAAGAAAATGAGAAAACTCTTTTCTCTTTTTTCTTTTCCCTTTTACACAACCAGTTCCTCACTTCTAGGGTACTACAATTAATTTTATAGTCATGTAAATCTCATTTATAATAAGTTGTAACTCAAAATAGTTAATTTTGTGGTCATGCAAATCTCACGTGTATTCTAATTACAGTCCAATTTTTTTCGTAATTAATTTTTATTTTAATATTATTTTACGACCAACTTTGTGGTCAACTTTTTCACTTCCACTTCCACGTTACTAACCAATCACCAGAAAACACAAAATACTTTTCCACTTCTTCCCAACTACTAATCAAACACTAAAAAAAATATACACAAATTCTTATTTTCCGAAAGGAAAAAAACCTACTTCCTCACTTCCGCCCACTTCCTTGAATCCAAATATCCCTTAAATCAAGCAAAAGAATGGTGGAATTCCACTTGCAGTGATTTAGACCACTTGTCGATAAGTGGAGGCCTGTTGGAGTGGTGGTCTCACTCCCATTTTATCTACTTCTATCATTACGGGTAGGGGTGTGCATCGGTCGGTTCGGTTCGGTTTTTACTAATTTTTGCAAAATCGAACAGAACCGATTAGACTTAGCAACTGAACCGACTCAGTTCGGTTCGGTTTTTCGATTTTTTCAGTTAGGCCAATATATTGCCATCATTTCTTGCATTTTTTAATCACCATTATATTATCATCATTTAATATTCTAATCTCAAATATTCAATACCCAAATAAAAATAAGAAAAAGACCCTAACCTTAATTTGAATTGAAAATTTCATATTCTAAAACTTTTACATTGTATTTGGGCTCTTATGTCAAAGCTCACATAATTATTACTAACTTTTAATGACAAGAATGAAAAAAAATAGAACTATATTAATATAAACATTATTCTTAATTGTGATGGTGTACTTAACATAGCTTTCATATATTCAACATAAAAAGATGATATTGGTAGAAGTAATGAGATAAGCTTCCACCAGTTTTTTTTATGAACTATATGATTCACTAAATTGAATTTGGTAGGGTGATATATAGGGTAAGAGATTCGGTTTGGTTTGGTCGGGTTTGAGTTTTGGAACACAAAATCGAAATCCGACCGAACTAAAGCGGTTCGGTTCGGGTTCGGGTTTCAGTTTTTGGTCAGTGATTTCAGTTATAATCGAACTCTGCTCACCCCTAATTACGGGGAGCCCATTTCATAGGGGTAGTTGAAAGTGAATTTTGATGGTTCTTAATTGTGCACTAATAATAAAGGCAGTTGTGGTGGGGATTCTCCATCACAAACAACTGGACGCTCCCGACTGAATCTGAAAAGAAACACACATAAAGAAAAATATCTTTCAGGTTAGGAGCGCTAGTGTGGTACCGATCAAAAACCTTCAGGTGTGAGAATCAGTATCCTAGTATGGAGAAAAACAAAGAGATTGCTTGTGCGTGTGGTGTTTTGGTGATAGTCAGAAGTGAACTCCTTCGTTAGAGAAAAAACAATATTAATACCTGATTGAGCTGTTGATCATGCGGGTACTTCAGATCTCAGTAATTGCACATTCGGCACATTGTGATTTCATCGTAACCCCCAGATCACGTAGCTTGATTGTTGGGATTGTCATACAGAGATATCTACCATTATCCATAACAGCCTGCATTGAAGCATGGTCATTATAATGTTTTGAACATGGGGATGATCTGACAACGTAAATGAATTCGAATTACAAAGATTGTGCCGCTAAGCTTTAACCAGCATAGAATCTGCAGTCCTCATTGGGGGTTTTTTTGTTTCAGAGGTTAGGGCCTTCAGACTGCTAAAATACTTCGGATTTGGTCGAGGGTTCGGGAGAGTGACTCTGAATTGGATGTGACTTCTGGATGAAATCATGAAAGTTTTCTCATGTGTCCTTAATGGACTCGATGGAGGAGCCATTGACAGCTCGGGGTGCCTTTCAGTAGCTGGACATGTGTTATGATCTCGAGGGAAGATGAAAACTGACCACTACAGATGCCCCCACTTTCCTCTTCCCAAAGTCAACAATCAGGAAGGAGAGAAAGTGGAACTGATTTAAGTTTCTGACCTGACTTCTAGTTTGTCGCTTTACTGTTAGAGAAAAGCAACCGGCACATCTCTTCATATTTTGCACATTTAATGCCAATTTTGCTCCATATGGCCAGCTGTCTAATCATGCGTCCGATCAGCGTGCACAGTGGAGAGATAATTATCACCTAGATTGCTAGCTCACATTGAGATATGTGCAACAGTTTGATCTGAATCGAGAGGACACCGCAACGCCTTGATTCGAACTAAGGGCTATCATTATGATGATGTCACCTTCCAGCGTATAAATTGGGAGAAAATTTGGGGGCTTCTCATTTGAAAACCCTAACTCCAAAAAATTTCAAATTCCTCTTTTCTCTTACCCAAATCCATAACCCATTCTTCCAAATTTGACCTTTTCTCAATCGGATCTGCGAGATGACAGGTCGAGGAAAAATTGTCTGTGTCGATAAGAAGAGGAAGAGGTCCAGCTTCAGAATGAGGATAACGATGGACTTCGACCCTAAGCAGACCATTCTCCATGGGAAGAGAAAGTCATCCCGTACTTGGAGAGGTATCATGGTCCTTTTCCTCATGGTATTGAAGTGGAATGGTGTCCTCTGAGATGGACTATATGGTTCCCCCCAAAGGGTGGCATGTATTTCTATTCTCAAATTTTGGCATTAGGGGTGCAGCTTCCCCTAATTGATTTTGTCCGGCAGGTGCTAGCCTTCTATAATGTCACTCTTACCCAGCTGAAGCTGGGTATTTGGCTGACGATTCTAGGTTATGAAGCTTTTTGCATCGATTTTTTTCTTATATAGACTCAAAGATTTTGCAACCGTCTACACGATACGAAAGATTCCCTCTGTTCGTTTCTTCAGTCCACAGGGAAGCTGACCGAAATTGATTGTTAATCTCCCAGACAGTGACCACGGGTGAAACTCCACCATTGTCTGGGTTTTTGGTCCCTGGGAAGTTGCCATGGAAAGTGGCCATGGGAACGTTCCGAGGTATTGAAGTAAGGATGCGATTATTCATGGTGGCGATTTGGTTTCGAAGGAGTCCAAGAGTTGGGCCAAGAAGTTGTACCAAATTGAGTACGATAAGCGTAACTGGAGTTGGCCTCAAGACCCAAACAAGCCTGATGTGACTCTCATCGTCCTGAGGGACGAACTCTCCACCATGGATGCAACGAGATCGACTTGCGATGCCACTGTGGGGAGACTGATGAAGACGAGGCTCCGCTCGAGAAAGAAGAGGGCCAGGCTCAGGCTGGTCTCTATGAAGAAGAAGGTGAGGTAGGAAAAGTCACTCATTAAGGCTGGTCTGTCGAAGAGGAAGAGACTTGAGCCCGTTCCCCAGGCACGGAGTCTCCGGGAGGTATGCATCAACCTTGCTCCTGTTTTCTCTGCATTTTCCTTTAGTCACACTCGTAATCTACTGGAGGTTCCCATTGTTTCTTATGGATATGACGAGGAGAAGGTAAGGAGGAAGAGAGAGAGGTCACAGAAAAGCTCTGCTTCGATAAAGGGCCTAGCCCCAGAAAAGCGGCTCTTGATGCTTAGCGGGAGCCAAAGAGTCACATGACTCCCGTGTCTCTAAGTAGCCGGAGGAGTTTCCAACTGGACATTTCTTGGGGTCTCAAGTTGGTGGTAAGCTCTCTAGGACCCTTGCCCTTGTTTGCAAGTGTCTCCAAAGGGGGACATTGCTCTGATGCCCCTGATTGAGGGTCCTGCCCTGGACGCGCCCTGCCTAGAGCCGTCTTTCGGACTTGGGGCGGATGTCATTGTTGATGCACGACAGACTGCTGGTGAAGTCTCCATCTGCCTCAATGAGAGGGATAGGGGTGTCAAGTGGGTCGGCGTGGGCCGGCAACCCGCACGGACCCGGCCCGGGAAAGCACGGGCGCGGCCCGGCCTGGGTCCAGGTAAGGCGCGGGCCAGCCCCGAGTCCGCCAAAGGCGGTCCACAGCCCACATGGGCCGTGCCAGGCCTGTGCCCAGGCCTGGTTCGGGCACGGGCGTTGGCACGGCCCACCCGGGCCGGCCCGGATGTTTGCAGGCGTCCGCTGCCCGGGCCGCCGTCCATCGCCCCCGCCGCCCTTTCCGTCGCCAGCAACCCCCTCCACCATCAAATGAAATGTAAAAAAATTAAATGTGAATTACAAGATTCAAACCCATGACCTCCCCTCGACTATATAAGTCCAATGACCAACTAACCCACAGAACAATTGTGTTAAAGTTTGAAAATAAATGCATTTAATAAACCAAATTTTTTTATTTTTTTAAAAAAAGACCGGGCCTGCCCGGGTTGGCTCGGATCCGGGCCCCCCGAGTCACAGGTCGGACCGACTCCAATTGATCGGGCGTAGCGGGCCCAAGCTGTACCTGGGTTGTGCCCGGTCCGGCACGGCTCAATTGAAACCCCTAGAAGGGGATCTTTGTCAGTGGTGGTGAACCAGAATTCGGGGACCCAGCTCCCAGTTTCAGGCTATTTCTGAGGAGAGGTGGTGGTGAGGCCATTCTGAGTGAAGGGAGCTTTCTCGACGGGCTCTTGAAATTTGAGAAAATTCCTCTAAGAGAACAGAGCAGAAATATGAAGGTGACCATGGCAGAGGTATGGTGATAGCATCTTCACTCTTCAGAGATTGCGTTCTTTGTTTTTAAACTCTGCAGGATGCGTCATATGCCTACGGAGTTATGGGTAGCCAGCAGGCTGCCTTGAAGGCGAGAAACAAGACCATCACTGATTTGAGGGGGGGTCAAGACGTTCACTACTGAAAAGCGGATGATGGATGAGGAACTCGCCCAACACTGACCCTTAATACAACACGTAAGTGAACTGGATCGGCTCCACAAGGAGCTTGAGAAAAGGGACATCAGGTTGGGGGAGCTCTCCTGAGTTCGAAAGGAGTCAAAGAAGAAAGACTCTGACCTTAAGTCGGCCCTAAAGAGGTTGAAGGAGTCAGATTCTGCCCTACAGTACACTCTCAGAGATAAGGAGGTGACACTGGCAAAGTAGAAGGAGGAATAATCCTCCATCTAGTGTGCCTGTGATGACGAGGCAGCGATAAGCAAGATGGTTGATAATTTACTCTCTTAGATGGAAAAGGAAAAAGCCACTTCCTAGCGCGAGATGGATCAGCTTGGGAGTGAGCTGGAGGAAGCACTGGAACTTGTCGTAGAAGATCAGAGGAAGTATCAAAGGGACACTGACCTTTTCAAGAGAATCAAGTATGTGCAGGACTATAAGGATCTCAAACAAAGTAAGGAACCCAAGTATCCTCTGAAGGATGCCAAGGAGGATACCACTTCAGAGGATGCCGAGGAGGAGACTTCCAAGGATGCGAGAAGCGATGAGCACAAGGAGAGCGAGTACACGGAGGAGACTAAGAAAGGTATGGAGGTCCAAAGTGTGGCCCCAGATCGTAAAGTGGCTCTGGTTGAGGAGACCTTCAAAGCGCAAACTGAGTTGTCGTCGGTCCAAACTAAAACTGTTGCTGCCATGGCTGAGGGAGTGGAAACTGGAGTCGAGGAAGATGTGTCGGGGAAGGGACGTGCGCTGGACTCTCATGTCAAGACTTCCCAAGTTCACACTATGAGTGAGAAGTGAGGCTTGAGGCATATATACAAATTTGTATTTCTCTTTGATGATTAATGGAGACAGTTTTGCTTTTATTTGTTTATTCTTTGAGCATGCTTATCCTCATTCTTCTGCGATTGAATTGTCAATTGTAGTTTAGTTCTTCCGTGAGCGTCATCTCAGAGTGCCTCCAGATTTGAACCTGGCCTTGATCATTTACAACGATCCAATGGGGAGATCGTTTAGCTATGTACACTCTAGAAGCACTTCCTCTGACATTGGAGACCACGAAGTCTGTCTTGATGATCCTGATGGTTGCCACAGCCCTGTCAACTCTGGTATTCCTGAGGCTTCATGGCCCAGAGCTGGCATGGACCTTAGTGAGGAGCCCGGGTCTTTATTGTACTTTCTTCGCAACAAGCGGAGAGCGGTAATGGAAGGGCATATTCGGCCTGATCTCCCTATCAAGATTTAGATCGCGTTGTACAATCACATCATGTGGCAGCTGGAGCATAAGCTTGCCCGCAGTAAGGAGACAGAAAGGACCTCAATGATAAGTTGTGTCAATCGGCCGTGAAGTTGATGGACCAACTGTGGCAATTGGAGGATTTGAAGACCACGAATTATCTTTTGAATGAATCCCTTCAACACAAGATAGATGAATTAAAGGAAGTATTGGCTGCGAATCATCGTCTGGATGAAATGGTCACAAGTAAGCAAAACACAATTAACTTTTCTCAATCTCAACCGGAGAAGTGTGGCGTGAAAATGACAAACTTTGGTCTCAAGTTCGTCAGCTGGAGAAGAAAGCTGAGCCGCGGGGTCTCAAGTTGATAGAGTTGAGAACTGAAGCAGAACGATTAGGGGCGCTCTTTCACAAGGAAAAGCAAAGAGCTGAAGACCTTGATTAGTCTCTTAATATGTATATTTCATACCATATCTTCACATTTATTCTGAATAAGATTTTGTTGTTAAAGGCTTTCTTGTGTGTTTTTAAGTCCATAGCATGAAATGAAGAAGATGCCCCAAAATCTCATTTATTTGGGGATTTTAGAGCATAATAGTAGCTCAAGACTTTTGAAGCCCTATCTGCCTATTCTAGATGAAGAAAACCACAAATCAAGGAGCTGTACAGTGCAACTGTGCAGCAAAAAGTTGCACGCTTTGGCGCCGTGCGCGCGGTGATTAGGGAAAGATAGTGTGAAGTATTTGCACAGATATTCAACAAAAGAGAGAAGGTTTAGAGTCAACCTTAGGTGCTTGATCACTCCACAATGTATTTAATATGTTTAATGTATCCTTTCCAATCTCCGTTATAGCATGGGCTATACCGAGTCGATTCTCAGGGAGAGCTTGCGATGGAAGCGTTACGGTTCGTTGTGAAGATAGAAAACGAAGATTCTTCTTTGTCTTTAAAAGAATGAATAAAACATGAAAAAGAAATGAAAGAATGGGTGACTTTGTTCATGATGGAAAATGAAAAGAAATCAAAGAAGAGATTTGCTTTTGGAATTAAAACTAAAAGAAAGAAAACTTTGAAGAAGACTTTGAAGGTGGAGAAAATCATGACTAGCTAACCTTACTACCTTGCTAAAAACTTACTAAACTCCGTGATGGTGAATGCGTGCCTCATGTTGATTCATCGGCAAAGATTTGTCTTGCGTGTTGGTCTAATTACTTTCCCACTTGAATGACGGGTGATCACTCTTGGACTTGTCTTGTAGCCTCATAGATGTCATTGGCCTACAAGATAGACTTTCAATGGTGGAATCAAAAGAGCTACACTCAAGGGATGCTAAGGAAGAAGATACAACATTCATTAATTGAAGTAAAGAAGTTGTACAACAAATAGCATATGTTTGGTGATCCATCTCCATGTTCCATCAAGGCACTTGTTCTAAAGACAAGGCTCTAAATGAGGCACACATGAATCATATGGAATTACAACAAGAACTTGCCAAGCAATGAAAGTAACCCATCGGAGAAGAGAAAACCATACAACTTGTAAGATTAAAGATAGCAATCACCCATGAGTTAGTAGTTAGTAAGGTTAGTGGTTAGCTAGTCATGTAGAAGAATTTAGCTACTAGCCATTACAAGAAAAGAAAAGCAAAGTATGAATAAAAGTGCAAGGAAAATAAAGATAGAATTAAAGAAAGCAAGTAAACTAGAAAATGCAAGAGAAGAGAGAAGAGAATGGATCAATCCTTGCTTCACAAGTTGTCACACCTTGGTATACACAAGCTTTCTCTCTCTTACAAACTCTCTCTTTATAGAATTTCTAGGGAGGAAGAAGATCTAGAGCACTACAAAAATCCTAGAGAGAAATCCTACAAAATACAAGCATCTAATCTCTAATCTCTCCTCTCTCCTCTCTCTCCTCTCTCTTTTTGCGAAGGCCCTGGTCCTGTATTTATAGGCCTCAGAGAGAAGTCTCTGGAACCTGGACAGGTGGCAGAAATCTGGGGCTCAACGGCCCCAGATCTGCCGCAGATCTGCGGCAACTTGCGGCTGTTTCAAGGCCGTTGGCCAACAACTTTCTGTTGTGAGTTTGTTATGAGTTTGTTATCCACGTGGACCTTCTGGAAGTGTGAGTTGGCGCGTAAAATTCTCCAGATCCTGGGCTCAAACTTGGGCTCTCTTTTGGGCTTGAAATTAATTCCCTTAATTATTGCTAATTATAGGAATTTTGGGCCTTTTCTCTATTAGAATGTGGACCTGCAAAAATAGAGAGAAGATGATTAAAAATCACATTTTTATTGTCAATATGCATGGGAATGATGTGGTAAAATATGCAAAATTAGATAACAATCACACCCCCACACTTATTCTTTTGATCGTCCCGAGCAAAATAAGAAAAGAAAAACTATACTACCAATTTTATTACACCACTTTCGCAGGTGACGCGATTGCACTGAGCGTGTGCAACAAGCCGTTAAACCTCTAGGTTACCCTAGAGGAGGAGTGTTGTCTCCTGAGGGTTTTCAGCGGATTGCACCCACAAAATCCATAAAGAAAGAAGACAAATATTAGTGTTTTGAAAACGCATTTTGAAAGAGAGACATGTTTCGAACTATTTTTGTAAAAATATAAGTGATCTAAGGTCATAAGTCCACCTATAATCATTCTTTCTTAAACTTAGTCTCTATGCAAGATCTTGTCTTTAATTAAGGTAAGAATTCAAAATTGGATTGAATATTTTATCCTTCATAAAACCTAGATAGTATGCACACCGTGACAGTGAAGATTTCTGGGATTTCAACTCTAACCATCAAGCCATTTATTTATCTATATATATATATTTTTTCTTTTTCTTATTCTTCCCTTAGTTTAGGCTTTCTAGTTCACCCTTGTAACGAGCCTATAACCGATGACTCCCAAACCAGTCGGTCTTAGGGCACCAGATGAGAAAACATCCCTCAGGTTTAAGGACTCGAGTGAAAAAGGCCACAAAACTAAAGGGGATTATTTATTTCCTTTACCACCGTTAGGCGTGAATAATCATGCTTCTTGAGGCACAATTATCCAACTTAATAAGTGATGTTTTATTTTTATATATATATATATATATTATTTTATTATTATTTTTATGGCATTTTGGTCTTTGTTTCCATCCCAGAAATGTGTAAGTGTGAAGTGCATACTTATCTAAGGCAAAAAATTCAAGATAAGAATATCTCCCCAATTTTTCTTACTTAGCCTATAATTTCAAACAAGATCTATTATTTCAACTAGGTTTAAGATGTCATAATTAAGGCTTTTTTAATTTCTAAGATCATCTTAATTTTCTTAAAAATAGATCAAAACTTTGTCTCATATTTTAAAAAGTTTTTTTTATATTTCTAAAAGAAGTGTAAAAGAAAGAAAATCTAAAAACTCTATGTTAGTAAACCCTCCCCCATAATTATTTCATGCATTGTCCTCAATGCATCATGATATATGTATGCATGAAACAAATAGAGAGGGAAAAAAATCACCTCAAGGTGGTGGTTCCGGTGGTGGTCTGATTGGTCCACGAAACATGGTCAAATCAACTTTGCTTTGGGTTTGAGGAACCCACCAGAAATATCATGAATATGACCCACTAAAAAGATAAATCCATGAAGGACCTTTATTAAGTATTTAACCCCATCTAATTTCCATTTTCCATAATTAATTTCGGAGTCAAATTTATCAACCACCTTATCCCAGAATGGTGTATGAAATGATAGAACAGTTGACTTGGACTCAGGAAGAACAGGAACTAAAACTGACTCAGGAAGGTGACTTAAGTCAAGTAAAGGTTCAGGAGTCGAAATGAGTTCAGGAATTGAGTCCAAGTCAAGAAGTTGAAACTCCAGTCCACATGTATTGTCCAACAATGGAATGTGACCTAATATGGGTGATATCTCTTTACTTCCAATATTAAGGAATTCTAGCTCATCGCCATACAATTCTTCAAAACTAAGGTCAATGTTTTCCGTCAGAATTATACAATCAGTTCAGAAGTAAAGAGATTGTGAGAATCTAGGTCACATATCTCATTGAGTTCAATATCAAAAATTGGAGAACTTGCCAATTTATCTATGGGATTTTTAAAATTGTAAAGTTGGTCAAGTTCAACATGATCCTCAAAGATGGGTGATTCAATTTCATTATGAACTGGGACAGGATCCAATGTCGACTCCGGGAAAAGATTGAAGTCAGGTAAAGTTACCGGAGTCATTATTGAATCAGGAAAAAGAATTGAATCACTAAGTTGGGGTTCAAGATCACATTCCTCATGTAGTTCAATTCCACAAAAATGTGAACTTGCCAATTTATCAATGAGACTTTCAAAAGTATGAAATTGTCAAGTTCAATATGATCATCATAAAATTTTGGTGATTCAATTTCACAATGGATAGGCACTGGATCCAATACTGACTTTGGAAATGGAGTGAAATCAGATAAAGATACGGGAGTCATTATTGGATCAGGAAGTAGAATTGAATCATCAAGTGGAAGTTCAGGATCATATTCATGTTCAAGTTCAATTTCAGGAAAATGAAAACTTGCCAAAATGTCAATGGGTTTTGAAGTTTGGACAAGTTCAGGTGGTTGTGTTGAAATTGAATTATGATTTTCAAAACTACATGACTCATCGGCTCTAACAGAATGGCTAGTGACACCAGATCTGGTCAAACGGTGAGAACGTAAAGATCAACCATCATATCTATGTCACGATTTCTAGCATTTTGAGCATGAGTCATGTCTTCAAGCATCTTTCCATAATTGATGAATTCATTGTCTGGATGAAAAGATGAAGTGTTGTCTTGGAAGTGATAGTGAAATTGTGAGTCCATCATATTTTGTGATTTGTGTTTGGACTCACGCATACTCATTTTTAAATTGATGATGTTCTATTTTGGATTGGTGGAATTGAGTATGTGTCTTGAAAATATTGTGGACTGGGTGAAGAAGGAGGACAAGGTGGTTGGAAATTATGCTCGGGGTAAGTGAATCCCCACTGACTCGGTGAAGAGTTGAAATTATTATGGAAATTATAGTTATTAGATGGGGGGTATGAGTCATATTGATTCGGATAAGACCAATCCGGCACACTAGGTTGGTCAAAGTTATGATATGCCGGGTTGGTAATATCCGAAAATGAAGTCGATGTGTAATATGGATTATTATTAAAGTTGGAAAAATTGTTATTATAAGCCATATCACACAATGAAATACGAACAAAAAGAAACAAACAATTAAACAAACAAAAAAGAAAAAAAATTCTAACCTAAGTTAGGGTAGACTTAGGACCTAGACGACTCCTAACTGATTAGACCGTCCACAGGAGGTTTAGTGTAGACTTTGACCACAAGCTAATCAGCCAGGTTAGGGTAAGGTTGGTGGGAGGTTTTCCGTCAAAGACGTTCCTTAATTAAATAACCACAAACCTTCGGGCTTTCGGCCCTCAATCCCTTTCCTAGACACTGATTTTGCAAGAGTCAATTTCCAACACTTTTTCCCCTTAGGATAATCTCCTAAGTGAGTCCGAGATGTCCCTAGGGCCAACGTCTACTTTTTTTTAAAATTAGGCTTAGGTTAGTGAGTGCTGGGATGGTGGTTTTTGGGCTAAGGAAAGGGTGATGAAATCCCCCACCTTATCTTATTTATGGGTTAGTGCCCTTAAAATTGGATTGTGCAAGTGTACAAGATATATAACTAGGATTCACTCAAAATATGAAAATCTAGCAAGAGATGATTCCTAGTCTATATGCAATGCAAAACGTACCTTGCTCCAGCACTCTTCAACAGTAAAAGTAAATGAATTGAAAAGACACGTGCCTAAAAATGCAAATGTCTAATCAATTTTTAACTTTTCAACCAATTTTTTACTGTTGATTATTAGCAGGAGTATGGTGAAGCATACAAGAAATTAAGTATTGCAGCAGCTATATTTTACAGAGCCAGAGACCCTGCAGAAAAATTGTCAGTAGTCCTCTCCTCCTTGCCGCAAATCTGCGGCAAATGCCGTGAAATTGCGGCAATTCAGAGGGCTTCTGGTTTCTGCTTTCAAGAGCAGAAGCCCAGAGCCACTTATATGTCACTGCAATGCAAATTTTTCTGTTTCTTCAACCTGTAACCTGCAATAGAGAAGAAAATTCGTTTAGTTCTTCACTTTAAACCAAAAACCGTTGCTCTCCCCGGCAACGGCGCCAAAAAATTTGATTAGGGAAAGATAGTGTGAAGTATTTGCACAGATATTCAACAAAAGAGAGAAGGTTTAGAGTCAACCTTAGGTGCTTGATCACTCCACAATGTATTTAATATGTTTAATGTATCCTTTCCAATCTCCGTTATAGCATGGGCTATACCGAGTCGATTCTCAGGGAGAGCTTGCGATGGAAGCGTTACGGTTCGTTGTGATGATAGAAAACGAAGATTCTTCTTTGTCTTTAAAAGAATGAATAAAACATGGAAAAAGAAATGAAAGAATGGGTGGCTTTGTTCATGATGGAAAATGAAAAGAAATCAAAGAAGAGATTTGCTTTTGGAATTAAAACTAAAAGAAAGAAAACTTTGAAGAAGACTTTGAAGGTGGAGAAAACCATGACTAGCTAACCTTACTACCTTGCTAAAAACTTACTAAACTCCGTGATGGTGAATGCGTACCTCATGTTGATTCATCGGCAAAGATTTGTCTTGCGTGTTGGTCTAATTACTTTCCCACTTGAATGACGGGTGATCACTCTTGGACTTGTCTTGTAGCCTCATAGATGTCATTGGCCTACAAGATAGACTTTCAATGGTGGAATCAAAAGAGCTACACTCAAGGGATACTAAGAAAGAAGATACAACATTCATTAATTGAAGTAAAGAAGTTGTACAACAAATAGCATATGTTTGGTGATCCATCTCCATGTTCCATCAAGGCACTTGTTCTAAAGACAAGGCTCTAAATGAGGCACACATGAATCATATGGAATTACAACAAGAACTTGCCAAGCAATGAAAGTAACCCATCGGAGAAGAGAAAACCATACAACTTGCAAGATTAAAGATAGCAATCACCCATGAGTTAGTAGTTAGCAAGGTTAGTGGTTAGCTAGTCATGTAGAAGAATTTAGCTACTAGCCATTACAAGAAAAGAAAAGCAAAGCATGAATAAAAGTGCAAGGAAAGTAAAGCTAGAATTAAAGAAAGCAAGTAAACTAGAAAATGCAAGAGAAGAGAGAAGAGAATGGATCAATCCTTGCTTCACAAGTTGTCACACCTTGGTATACACAAGCTTTCTCTCTCTTACAAACTCTCTCTTTACAGAATTTTTAGGGAGGAAGAAGATCTAGAGCACTACAAAAATCCTAGAGAGAAATCCTACAAAATACAAGCATCTAATCTCTAATCTCTCCTCTCTCCTCCTCTCTCCTCTCTCTTTTTGCGAAGGCCCTGGTCCTGTATTTATAGGCCTCAGAGAGAAGTCTCTGGAACCTAGACAGGTGGCAGAAATCTGGGGCTCAACGGCCCCAGATCTGCCGCAGATCTGCGGCAACTTGCGGCTGTTTCAAGGCCGTTGGCCAACAACTTTCTGTTGTGAGTTTGTTATGAGTTTGTTATCCACGTGGACCTTCTGGAAGTGTGAGTTGGCGCGTAGAATTCTCCAGATCCTGGGCTCAAACTTGGGCTCTCTTTTGGGCTTGAAATTAATTCCCTTTAATTATTGCTAATTAAAGGAATTTTGGGCCTTTTCTCTATTAGAATGTGGACCTGCAAAAATAGAGAAAAGATGATTTTAATCACATTTTTATTGTCAATATGCATGGGAATGATGTGGTAAACTATGCAAAATTAGATAACAATCACACCCCCACACTTATTCTTTTGCTCGTCCCGAGCAAAATAAGAAAAGAAAAACTATACTACCAATTTTATTACACCACTTTCGCAGGTGACGCGATTGCACTGAGCGTGTGCAACAAGCCGTTAAACCTCTAGGTTACCCTAGAGGAGGAGTGTTGTCTCCTGAGGGTTTTCAGCGGATTGCACCCACAAAATCCATAAAGAAAGAAGACAAATATTAGTGTTTTGAAAACGCATTTTGAAAGAAAGACATGTTTTCGAACTATTTTTGCAAAAATATAAGTGATCTAAGGTCATAAGTCCACCTATAATCATTCTTTCTTAAACTTAGTCTCTATGCAAGATCTTGTCTTCAATTAAGGTAAGAATTCAAAATTGGATTGAATATTTTATCCTTCATAAAACCTAGATAGTATGCACTTTGTGATAGTGAAGATTTCTGAGATTTCAACTCTAACCATCAAGCCATTTATTTATATATATTTATTTTCTTTTTCTCTTTTTTTCTTCCCTTAGTTTAGGCTTTCTAGTTCGCCCTTGTAACGAGCCTATAACCGATGACTCCCAAACCAGTCGGTCTTAGGGCACCAGATGAGAAAACATCCCTCGGGTTTAAGGACTCGAGTGAAAAAGGCCACAAAACTAAAGGGGATTATTTATTTCCTTTACCACCGTTAGGCGTGAATAATCATGCTTCTTGAGGCTCAATTATCCTGCTTAATAAGTGATGTTTTATTTTATATATTTTTTCTTTTTTTCTTTTTTTTCTTTTATTATTATTTTTATGGCATTTTTGCCTTTGTTTCCATCCCAGAAATGTGTAAGTGTGAAGTGCATACTATCTAAGGCAAAAAATTCAAGATAAAAATATCTCCTCAATTTTTCTTACTTAGCCTATAATTTCAAATAAGATCTATTATTTCAACTAGGTTTAAGATGTCATAATTAAGGTTTTCTTAATTTCTAAGATCATCTTAATTTTCTTAAAAATAGATCAAAACTTTGTCTCTTATTTCAAAAAGTTTTTTTTTATTTTTTTTATTTTTTATTTTTAATTTCTAAAAGAAGTGTAAAAGAAAGAAGATCTAAAAACTCTATGTTAGTAAACCCTCCCGCAAACTTAGTTCATGCATTGTCCTCAATGCATCATGATATATGTATGCATGAAACAAATAGAGAGGGAAAAAAATCACCTCAAGGTGGTGGTTCCGGTGGTGGTCTGATTGGTCCACGAAACATGGCCAAATCAACTTTGCTTTGGGTTTTAAGGAACCCACCAGAAATATCATGAATATGACCCACTAAAAAGATAAATCCATGAAGGACCTTTATTAAGTATTTAACCCCATCTAATTTCCATTTTCCATAATTAATTTCGGAGTCAAATTTATCAACCACCTTATCCCAGAATGGTGTATGAAATGATAGAACAATTGACTTGGACTCAGGAAGAACAGGAACTAAAACCGACTCAGGAAGGTGACTTAAGTCAAGTAAAGGTTCAGGAGTCGAAATGAGTTCAGGAATTGAGTCCAAGTCAAGAAGTTGAAACTCCAGTCCACATGTATTGTCCAACAATGGAATGTGACCTAATATGGGTGATATCTCTTTACTTCCAATATTAAGGAATTCTAGCTCATCGCCATACAATTCTTCAAAACTAAGGTCAATGTTTTCCGTCAGAATTGCACAATCTCGGCAAAGATTTGTCTTGCGTGTTGGTCTAATTACTTTCCCACTTGAATGACGGGTGATCACTCTTGGACTTGTCTTGTAGCCTCATAGATGTCATTGGCCTACAAGATAGACTTTCAATGGTGGAATCAAAAGAGCTACACTCAAGGGATGCTATGAAAGAAGATACAACATTCATTAATTGAAGTAAAGAAGTTGTATAACAAATAGCATATGTTTGGTGATCCATCTCCATGTTCCATCAAGGCACTTGTTTTAAAGACAAGGCTCTAAATGAGGCACACATGAATCATATGGAATTACAACAAGAACTTGCCAAGCAATGAAAGTAACCCATCAGAGAAGAGAAAACCATACAAATTGTAAGATTAAAGATAGCAATCACCCATGATTAGTAGTTAGCAAGGTTAGTGGTTAGCTAGTCATGTAGAAGAATTTAGCTACTAGCCATTACAAGAAAAGAAAAGCAAAGCATGAATAAAAGTGCAAGGAAAGTAAAGCTAAAATTAAAGAAAGCAAGTAAACTAGAAAATGCAAGAGAAGAGAGAAGAGAATGGATCAATCCTTGCTTCACAAGTTGTCACACCTTGGTATACACAAGCTTTCTCTCTCTTACAAACTCTCTCTTTACAGAATTTCTAGGGAGGAAGAAGATCTAGAGCACTACAAAAATCCTAGAGAGAAATCCTACAAATACAAGCATCTAATCTCTAATCTCTCCTCTCTCCTCCTCTCTACTCTCTCTTTTTGCGAAGGCCCTGGTCCTGTATTTATAGGCCTCAGAGAGAAGTCTCTGGAACCTGGACAGGTGGCAGAAATCTGGGGCTCAACGGCCGCAGATCTGCGGCAACTTGCGGCTGTTTCAAGGCCGTTGGCCAACAACTTTCTGTTGTGAGTTTGTTATCCACGTGGACCTTCTGGAAGTGTGAGTTGGCGCGTAGAATTCTCCAGATCCTGGGCTCAAACTTGGGCTCTCTTTTGAGCTTGAAATTAATTCACTTTAATTATTGCTAATTAAAGGAATTTTGGGCCTTTTCTCTATTAAAATGTGGACCTGCAAAAATAGAGAGAAGATGATTAAAAATCACATTTTTATTGTCAATATGCATGGGAATGATGTGGTAAAATATGCAAAATTAGATAACAATCACGCGGCGCCCGTACGGATGCAGAAACGCGGCCTCAGCCGCATTTTCGCGGTCGTACGACAGGGCCATGCGTCGAGTTTTGACATGTGGCCCCGTCTTGACTCTCAGAGGCCCCAATTTCTATATATACCCCCTGGTTTCAACAGAACAGAAGGGCAGGAAGGTTTTTAAGGTAGTTTCTTCTCTTTAGTATAGGTTAGTGTTCTTCTTATTTTTCTTTTGTATTTACCTTTCTTTTAGATCTTGTAAAAGTGAAGAGAGTGATTCTTAGAATGAAAATAAAAGTTCTTGTAATGGAGGGTGACACTCTATGAAAGGTTCTTTCTTTCTCTATTTGTTTTCTTCTCTCTAACCTTTTACATGCTTAAATAAGTTTCTCTCATGGCATTTAACTACTAACCACTAACTTGCTAACTCCTTACTTGATAAACCACATGAATTTATTAGCCTCTACTTGGCCTTGCTCTTGCAAGAGCCTTTGATGGTCCATGATGATGAATTCTAACACTTTAACATCTAACTCTCTAGCAAACTAATATTACTTTATTTCAAGCTTGCTCTAATTTAGTTTTGATGGTTTAAGTGTAACTTGCACTGGTTTATTTGAGTTTGAATGTGATGAGTGGTCTTATGGGTCATGCTTTGAAAAGCTCTTGAACCAAGAACTAGTGATGACGAAGGATACATGTGAGGCAACTATCACTAAGAGATTAGCATATTGGTGGAGGCATTAATAGTTAGTAACCATGCGTTTTCTTCTATTTTTACTTTGTTTTAGGAATAATTTTTCAAAAATCTCAAATACCTTCTCTTCAATGTTTCTATCTTTATTTTCACCGTACACTTCTCTTTTCACTATTTATTTTTTTTTCTTTTGATTCTTTGAAGCATAGAAAAATCGTTAACACACACGTGAAAAATACCGTTAATGCTTTTATCACCTCCCATTCTTATGGATTCGACCCGTTTAGCCTCTATGTTATAACGGAAGTATCGAGAAAGCTAAAGGACACACACTTTAATTTATGATTTCAAAATGACACATTTCGTGCACTGTTTTCCCTTATTAAATTTTGGCGTCATTGCCGGGGATGGAAACGGTTTGATTTCATGTTTTTTGTTAACTTTCCTTCTTTGTTTCTGGGTACATGTAAAAAATTTCAGAATCTAACAACTGCAAAAGCCCACACTCTCCTGTATCTCCATGCTCAAGAAAGCATGGAGTTATTGCACATAGTTTTGCCACGGCTAGGCCTTTTTGGCCGTAAAAACGCTGTAGTTTGCTGGGCTTTGATCTTCATCTTTTGCAGGAGTATATTTATTTGCATATATCTGTGTATTCTGCTGCTAGTTTTCTATTTAGATTACTTGTACACTGTAATAATTAAAAACTAAAATACCGTAATTGGATATTTTAAAATGGTTTAGACATTAGCGTTAGGCACGTGTTGATTTCAATTCTAATATACTGTATTTTGTTCTTTTGATGTTGTGATCTGAACCAAGGTGTACATATGACATTGCATATAGTTAGGACAAACACATGGGTGATTTACTCTCTTTGTGTGTTCATTCATTTCTATATTCCACACTTGTACGATTGAACTTAAGGGCATATCTCGATACAACATAAGGTGGGGAAGTTATTACCCTCTCTTAACTCAAAAATTACCTCCCTACTCACACAGTCCAAGCCTAAATAAAACTTGCTAGACGTTGGCCCCTAAGGACATTTCGGACTCATTTAAGAGATTGACCTAAGGATGAAGTTGTTAGATTTTGACTCTTGTTAAATCAGTGTCAAAGGTTGGGAATTGAGAGGCGAAACCTCGAAGAACAGTGGGTTGACATAATTAGACATGTTGCTCCGGCACGGATACCTTCCATTGGTCTTGCCCCTATCTGGCCAATTAACTTATGGTCAGATTACTGCAATATACCTCTTGTGGACAGTCTAACCTGTTAGGAGTCGTTTAGGTTTAGGTCAACCCTAGTATAGGCTTGTTTTTGAATCTTTTTTCTTTTTTTGTTTGTTTTTTGGTTGTTTGTTTTTTTTCTTTTGTGAATGTTGTAATAAAATGGAATATAACCAAAATTTGTTCAATCAAATGAATCCATTTTTTATCCCGACCTCATTTGACTCAGATAACTCCAACCTGGCTATATACAACATGAACCAATCATATAGGTCAGATTGGGTTTATCTGACTCAATATAACCTATATTCCTAATCTTATGATCATATTTTTTTTAAAATAATTCTCTCTCTTTACAGAGTCCATGGGGATTCACCTCCCCAAGTCAAATTTTCAATCACGTTATTCATAATTTTTAACAACATTAATTCCCCAATTCTTATTCATATACTCCTTTTCCTGTTCCACCAACTGAAGAAAAATCTGATTTGAAAAAGAATATAGAAGTCATGCTTGAGTCCCAACAATAATTCAGAACTCGCTCAATTTACAATCTTTCCCACATCAAACTTCATATACTTCTTTTCTAGAACATCCAATAGAAGAAAAAACTGAGTTAGAAAAGAGTATGGAAGTCTTTCATGAAACTGAGCAATAATTTCAAAACATGTTGGACTCATCATTTCAACCAAAATTTCAAGAGTCATACTCATCTTTTTCATTCTCACTGATTCAAAATGAACAACCATCAATCCTGAAATTGAGTATGGAACTCTAGCGTGAGTCTGAGTAATAACTCAATATCTGATAGACTTACAATTGCACCATAATTTCTAAAACCAAACTCCATACTCACCTTTTCAAAAAAATTCGATTTCACAGTGTATGAAAGATATGATTCAAACTCAACATATAGTCACCCAGTCCATCCACGCACAAGAGAGTCAATTGGCCAACATAATTGCATATAGGAATGAAAAAAACTCGACCTTATCAATCGTTGACCGATTTCAATATCCCTTGCCCTATTAATGTGACCCACGTATCATATCAATTTGGAAATCAAGATTCAATTTCATCATACCAATCTGAACTTGACGAAAATTAAATCCTTGACATTTTGACAAATTATCCATTTTCTGAAATTAAACTTAAAGATGAATGTGAACCTGCGCTTCAATTTAGCGATTCGAATCCAATCCTTGAATCAATATCGACTCTTATAGTGTTAACTAAACTAAGTAATATTCTTGAGTCAGTTTTGATCCCATAATTCATGAACTTGAATCAATCATTTCACCCATTCACATTCCTTTTGTGAACGAAAATCAAGATTCAGTTTCATTACATTCATTTGAACTTGCCCAAAATTTTGAGAACCACCTTGACATTTTGGCAAGTTATCCTTTTTTAAAAATTGAACTTGAGCATGAATGTGATCGTGATCCACAAGTTGATAATTTCATTTCACTTTTTGATTCAATATTGATTCCGGTATATTTACCAGATTTTTTCATATTCCAGAGTCAACATTGAATCCTATACCAGTACGGTACACCGTGAAATTGAATCACCAGTATTTTACTATCACATGCCGTTAATGGGGAAAGTGTGTGAACATTCATACTTTAGTTTGGAACCTATTTCTACTTCACTTTTAAATATCGACTTGATTTAAGTCAAATTCCCGAGTCGATATTTGTTTCTGTTCCGTTTAAGCCCAAATCAATCATCTTCCACAATCACACTTCATTATTAGACAAAGGTATTGAACAAAATAACTTAAGAATTATTTTTAAAAATTAAAAATTGGATGGGTGTAATTTTTTCAATAAGATCGTACATTTATACAATATTTTAATGGGTTGTATTAGAGAGGTCACTAGTGGGTTCCACCGAATTCCACAATCTCTGAATTGGGCCGCATTTTGTGGACCAATCAAACCACCACCGAACCACTATTATGAAGTAATTTTTTCCTTTCCTATTTCTTTCATGCATATACACATTCATGATGCATTGAGGACAATGCTTGAGATAAGTGTGGGGGAGGGTTTACTAACGTAATTTGTTTTAAATTTCTTTCTTTTACCTTTCTTTTTAGAAATTTTTTTTATTTTTTCTTTTGTATAGAAATCATTTTTTTTTTTTACAAAACTTTTTGTAATAAGAGAAATAGTTTTTAAGAAAGTTAAGAGTATCTTAAGAGTATCTTAGGAATTAGGGAGACCTAAAATTATGAATTCTTAAAATCGAGTCAAAATAATAAATCTTATTTAAATTTTAGGATAAAAAAGTAACATTGAAAGAAATTTGATCTTGAATTTTTTGCCTTAGATATATGCGCTTTACACTTACATAATTTTTTGGATTGAAACAAAAAATGAAAATGCAAAAAAAAATAATAAAAATAACTTATTGAAGCTGGATAATTATGCTTCAGGAAGTATGATTATTCACGCCTATAACAGTGAACAAAAACAAAATAATCCCTTTAGTTTTGTGGCCTTCTTTACTCGAGTTCTTAAACTCAAGGGATGTTTTCTCATCTGGCGCCCTAAAACCATCTGGTTTGGGAGTCACGGCCAAAGGCTCACTACCTGGTTGTTTTTCATTGAAAATGCGGGAAAACTTATAAAAGGATCGAGGAGCAAAATTACAAGTATTTCTTTAAAAAAAATAGAAAATTACAAGTAGATCTCATCTAAGATTTCTGGGGAAGTGTGTCAGTGGGAGTCACGCGACCACTTTGTCCCGTTGACAATGCGATCGATTGATCTTCGAATGCTATTGCCTAGGAATTCTTTTTCGCCTGGTTCTGGAGATTCCTTAAAAGGGAGGAAGACTTAGGGTATTAGCACCCTGAATTTATTCTTGTAGGATTAGAGAAGTGATTCTCTGAATTCTTGAAAGCGAGAGAGCAGATTTCTTTTTGGCTTAACCTTTGAAGCCACCAAAGAAGCTTATGCTCTTCAGAAAGCCTCTTGGACTTGAATTTCTTCAAGACCCTGAGCCTAGCCTACTAGTGAGCTATTTATAGGCTCAATATGGAGTTATGATTTTCTTGATTGTCTCCCCTTAATAAGAGATCATGGGTGTAACTACCCATTAACTCCCCCCACTAGGCAATAGAGAGTTATGATTCTCTTGATTGTCTCCTAATGAGGGATCATGGTTGTAACTACCCATTAACTCTCCCCACTAGGCAATAGAGAGTTATGATTCCCTTGATTGTCTCCTCTTAATGAGGGATCATGGATGTAACTACCTATTAGCTCTCCCATTAGGCAATTGGGAGTTATGGTTCCCTTGATTGTCTCCTCTTAATGAGGGATCATGGGTGTAACTACCCATTAACTCTCCCCACTAACTTAGTGGGGCGGTTACTTTTCTCATGCAAAGCTAGCATTTTCAGGCGAAGCTAGAATTAGCTATAGGCGAAGTTATAAGTTAGCTCTCTGTGGAGCTATGAAGAGTTTCTTGCGAAGCTATCAAGAAAGTTTCAGACGAAGTTATAATTAGCTTCAGGGAAAGCTATAAGTTAGCTCTCTGTGGAGCTATGCAAAAATTCATGCGAAGCTATTAAGAAAGTTTCAGGCGAAGCTAGAATTAGCTTCAGGGGAAACTGTAAGTTAGATCTTTCTGGAGCTATGAAAAGCTTCATGCAAAGCTATTAAGAAAGCTTCAGGCGAAGTTAGAATTAGCGTCAGGCGAAGCTGTAAGTTAACTCTCTCGAGCTATGAAAAGCTTCATGTGAAGCTATCAAGAAAGCTTCAGACGAAGCTAGAACTAGCTTCAGGCAAAGGTATAAGTTAGCTCTCTATGGAGAGCTTCAAGGCGAAGCTAGACAAACTTAGTCTCTCAGGTGAGGCTATCCCTTTGGGCTCATGCGATGTTTAGTTTTAAGCTAACTCAGCATCTTAGACCTACTTAGGTCTCTTCGAAGGCAACCTTGACTTATTATCTGCTTCATTGGATCAGTAGAATCCAAGTCGTTGATTTGTCCCTCGGGGATGGGCAGAAACTGGTCATCAGCTTGTCTGCGACTTGTCTTTTATAAATATCGACACGTTAGACATCGTTCAGACCGGTTGAAAAGCTGTCTAAGAGTTTGTCTTTTTAGACTATCAACAAAACCCCTTCAAAGTTTTCGTAAATCCACAATGGGATGGTTCGAATTTCGAAATATTTTGAATTGCCTCAGGTGTTCAAAAGGGAGAGCCTTCACCAAGTATAATTCCCCAAAGAAATTAGAACTATGACTGAAAATTATTCAGATGTTAGGAACATGATAAAATCAGTTTAAGTATGAGAACTCACTGGGGACAAAAGGGGAGCAGATCTGGGAATCCTTCTGTTCAAAGGTAATGTGAACATAACAGGTTCGGAATCGCTAGAAAAGAGGGTTCGCTGTTCAGAAGTGATAAACTGGACATAACAACGAGAAGGGTCCTACCAGACTGGAAAGTTAGATCTGGGTATCCGTCAGTTCAGAGGTGACGAACTGGACATAACTGATTAAGAATCACCAAACACGAAGCCTTGTCCTTCAGAGGTGACGAACTGAACATAATGACAAAGAAAGGTGAGATCAGATATTCATCGGTTCAGAGGTGACGAACTGGACATAACTGAATAGAAATTATAAAACTCAGAGTGTTTACTATTAAGAGATGATGAACTGGACATAACAACAAACAAAAAGGGGAGACTCGGCTATCTGTCAGTTCAGAGGTAATGAACTGGACATGACCGATTGAGAAGCCACCAAGCGTTGTCATTCAGAGGTGATGATCTGGACATGATGACAAAATGGAGGTGAATCTGATTTTAGGGACCCGTCTATTCAGAGGTGATAGACTGGACATGATAGACTAAGACACACTAAACTCTGAATCCGCTGTCAGAGGTAGTCGTATTAACTTAGCAGCTAGCCTATTAGGGACTGCGAGGGTGAATTGGATCTGAGCACCCGTTGGTTCAGAGATAATATGGACATGACCAACTAAGAGACTTCAGGCTCATAATTCGCTGCTCAGAGGTAGTCGTATTAACATGACAATAAGAACTTCTGGCCCTTACGGGGGAAGGAGAACAAAGTTATGGACTCGTCTGTTCAGAGGTGATGAACTGGACATGACAGTTAGAGTACCATAAAAGGGGAGAGATCTAGGCATCCATCGGTTCAGAGGTAATATGGACATAACCAAGTGGAAGTTGCTAGACTCAGAGCCCTGCCGTTTAAAGGTGGCGAACTGGACATAACGGCAAAGGAGTAGTCCTTACCGGACTGGAAGATGAGACTTGGTTATCTGTCGGTTTAGAGATAACATGGACATAACCGATTGAGAAACCACCAAGCTCAGGATTTCTACCGTTCATAGGTGACAAGCTGGACATGACGGTAAAAGAAATAATTTCATTGGAGAAAATAAGACTTGACCATAAACTTCGTGGGAAAATTGATATCTCCTTCGGATGTTATTTGAAAGAAATTATCAGAGGTATATTGTTAATGTGACAACCAGGAAAATCCATTGAGGACTAAAAAAAGGGAAATAATATACTTCGAGGGGAGTCTTCCAGAGACTCGCTGGGTCGTTAGAAAACGAATTCCACAAGAGATTATATGTCAGAGGTAATCATTAACGTGACAAAAAGAACTCCGTGGGAATTAGGTAGGGAAAAGATTATTCCCTAAAAAATTGTCAGAGGTAATCATTAACGTAACAATCAAATCTCTTGTTGGGCAATTAAAAGGAGATTTTGTCATAAGTGATAGTGACAGCTTCTCCGATTGGGGTTTGTAAAGCAACCTGTCAGAGGTGTGATGTTAACTTGACAAGAATTCATTTACTATTAGAGGTGTTTAAACATAACAACAATTTGAGTGAGCCTGTCATTCTATTGAAGAGAATGATAAGTGGAGCTTGATCTTCTAGGGTTATTAGCAAGATCCGTCAGGAAAAAAATTTACTGTCAGAGGCGTGAGTTTTAACCATGACAGTTCTGATCTGTTATCGGAAAAATGAATACAACATTTTATGGTCTTACCATTCTATGGACGAAAATTAGTAGGGGACTTTGATGGGAAAAGTGGGATCAGGTCCCTTAGATTTTTTAGTAAATTCTCAGCTGTCAACAGATTTGGTATGCCTTTATCAACTACCGTTTGAGTTGGGCTAGCCATGCTACCCCCTCAGCATGATGAGTTGTTGAAGGTTTTATATTGGACTTAGAAGCCAATGTTTTCCTCTAGCCTTATTCACCGAAGGCTCCAGATTGTGTTATATGAAGTGAACATTTCTGTATTCTACTCGTGACCTCTAAAATCTCACTGAGAATTAAAGAGTTAAGTCTAAACTTTAGGAAAAATTTGTTTGGTAGATCGACATTTCTCATGGAGCGTCACCTTTTGTTCATCAAGATTTTGGTTCTCTGCTGATTTTCGTGTCTAGATATGGAGTACAAACTTCACAGAAATATATCGAGTAAGTCGAGATTCCTTGTGGAGTTTCACTTTTTGTTCGTCATAATCAAGACTTTAGTCAGAACTGATCATCGAATCTGAATATGAATGTGAAAAAATTAGAAAGGTCCTGCAAGGATGCATCACGAACCTTCTTTGATAAATTCGGCTTATTCAAGATTATCGTGAAGCCAAATTGATTTGCAGAAAGAAGAATGCAGAAATAGTTGAAATTGATTCCATTTGTGAAAAGGGACTCCTTGAGGAGATGAAACAGTCCGACGAGCCCGACTTGATGATCAGAGGTGTAATGTTAGCATGATCATGTATAGTACTTCTTTGATCAGAGATATAGTGTTAACGTGATCATGGATAGCACTTGTCGTTGATCGGCATCAAGAGCGTTTCACCGTTTGGATTCGCTAGGCGATAAGCTCCACTCGAGTAGACTACCTATACTATGAAATCTTGTCCTCATTTGATTGGTGGAATGACATATTCCAACCCCCTGCGCATTTTTCGACGTCGTTAGCTGTTATGTCTCGTCAGGGGTCTGGTTGTACTGTCGCGAGTATTATTTGCCAGACCTAGTGCCTGTCGGCTATCAAATAGTAGTTGAGATGGTTGTCTCTTCTTCAGAGCTGCTGAGAGGAGTTGCTGGTGCGAGAGACATTGCAAGCCTTACTTTCAGCTTTGGACTGGCTTGAGTCTAATTGAGTTAAAGTAATTGCAAACACAATATAGTCGTGCGCAACTATTGCACTATTGTAAGAAGTGCTTGTGGATGTCAAATTTGCTGCCAGAGGAAAAAATTTTGGTAAATGGAATTTCATGATAAGAGCAAACACTTAAGAACCCTTATGATATTCAGACGTGATAGAATAAGATAAGAAAGATAATGAACAATTTTTGTGCCAATTAACTATGTTTTTTGCATCAATTACCTTACGTAATTATCCTAAGAGATGAAAACTGAAGATCCCCTTTGGTTGGCTCCAATCGCTCTGGGATAGCCTGATCAATACTTTTGTGAATTATTAGAGCACTAATTGACCTTTCACCTCCAATAGATTTCACAATGGGGGATTTCGCTACAACTCGATGTTAAATTGTAATTAGGAAAAAAAAATTCAACTTCTTAATTTAATTCGCTACAATCACTTTCTTTTTCAAACCAACCAGATGCGCCCACGTGTCAAGCGCGCATTCCTCAATGACGATAGATGCAAATATCTCGTAGTAATCACTTCATAAAAAGCAGATTGCTTCGAAAATGCGGATTACTGGTATATAGAGACCATG
Organism: Agave tequilana; assembly: GCA_038442645.1. NCBI lineage: Eukaryota > Viridiplantae > Streptophyta > Magnoliopsida > Asparagales > Asparagaceae > Agave > Agave tequilana. Next base: position 58,489 of record JAVJIF010018089.1, on the reverse strand, counting down.
ATCATAATCCTAAAAAAATGCCTTATTTCTAAGTCTTTATTAGGATTGCGACCATGATCGCAGTCCTCACAAATATTACATTTTTGAATCTTTATAGGACTACGACTATGATCACAGTCCTCATAAATTTATTAGGATTGCAACCATGATCGTAATCCTTACAAAAATGTCATGTTTTTGAGTCTTTATAGGACTACGACCATAATCACAGTCCTCATAAAAATGTCTTATTTTTTTAGTCTTTTTTAGGACTACGACAATGATCGCAATCCTTACAAAACACAAATTTCTAACCTATATTGAGACTGCGACAGTGGTCCTTGCAAAATGCCCCAATTTTCAATTAGTTAAAGGAGTATAACCATAATCACAGTCTTCTAATAAAGGACTGTGAGGCGCAATCCTCACAGAGGACTGCGATCATGAGTCATAGTCCTCATATCAACTTTGCAGTCATTAGTAGACTCCCATTCACCGACAACAAATGATGTCAAATGCTTTCTAGATCTAAAACCATATCAATCACAAACACAAACAAAACTCATCGCGAGCACGACAAACGAGATCTGCAAAATGTCAATCTTAAATTTTTTGGTATGAGGGCTCCATCCCCTGAGACCCTCAGGAGGGGCTCCTCGCCCCTGTCCAACCCACACGGCGACCTGACCGCGCAGTTCGATCCATGAAGTACTCTGTGTCAGGGTCAGGGTTGAGGGAGGGCAACGTCGTGACGATGTAGAAGGGTAAAGGAGAAAATGAAAATATATAAAGAAGTGGTGGTTGAGAAGAATCAATTTATGCTGACGTGAATGACACTGTGGCGAATAAAAATACGGGATGAGTTTTTCTTCTAGTTATATGAAAAAAAAATAGGTGGCTGTAGCGAAATTTTTCTTTCGCAATTTAGGCTAAAGTCTATTCAACCTCTCTACACGTGTCCTTGTCCTATCAAAATAACTTTATAGACTAAATACATGATTAAAATATTAATAGAAATTACAATTTTCTATGTACTCCAACACTAACCATGCGGAATATTCTCAAAATAGGAGCAATATAGATTTATTATATTTAAAAACACATATGAAGACAAACTGACACAACTCATGCCTATCTTGTTTCTCGTCTACATAACCATACGCCCATCTTGATTTTCTAACAATTTTTAGTCTTTTTCAAACCATAAACGATAATTTGCAAGAACAAAACAATGTTCTTTATTAAAAAAAAAAACATGTCACTTGACCCACTGCACATACATTGGACTATTTTTGGATGGTACAAGATCAAAATGCTAATAGTATAAATTAAGAAAGGGGATAAACGTAAGTTTACTCTATATGTCCTGTTTTTTTAAGATCGCAAGTATATCCTTTGGGATATTCCTAATAATATATATAGGGGTTACTGTACCTCAGCCGCCAGCTGAGAGAGTTTCTAAGCCGGCATGACGTGGCTTCATATTAGCCGCAGAGAAGTCAAAATTTTAGGCGGTAAAAAGAGACCCTCAATAACTTTTCGTTGCCCAATGACTGAAATACCCTCAGTTTCACTTTTAACCTGCTACAACTGTTCCTCCACTAAAAAAATTACAGATCAGAAAATTTTGAGTTTTTTCAAACAAAAAAATTACAGGTCTTGATAACTAAATTTTAGAAAAATAATTTATTTTAAAAGAATGCAATCATGGACGCACTTATGTTCAAGTTTTTTTTGAAAAGATGTTTTAATCACAATAAAAATCTATTACCGCGAGTTGAAACAGTTTTTTTTTTTGTTTTCTGAAACTACAATCGAAGTTGCAGTTTCTAAAAAGAAAAATTTTGGATTTAATTTTTTAATATTATTTTCACTTCTTAGATTTATTTTTGTTTTACATTGCGACTTTTGGTCGCAGTATTGTAGCTTTTTTTTATTTTTTCGATTAGGGTCGCAGTATTTTTCGACCTTCCTAAGCTAAATAGGATATTGCAACCGTGGTCACAGTCTTATGAACTAAGAGTCGCAGTCAATGGAAGCAGTGACAATAATCTCGTAAGTTAATTAATTAAGATGATTAGAAGAGTGCGACTTCGGTCGCAGTCTTATGTAACAGCAGTCTCTTTGAGAATGTTTTGTTTGATAATAATGCGACCTTGGTCATAGTATTTTTTTATTAAGTAATCTAAATAGGATACTGCGACCATGCTCGCATTGTTTTATAACAATGCGACCTTGGTCATAATATTTTTTTTATTAAGTAAACACCAAAGGATACTGCGACCATGGTCGTATTCTTATGAAACAAGAGGCATAGTCAATTGAAGCAGGGAACAATGTCTCGAAAGTTAAGTAATTAAGATGATTAGAAGACTGCGACTGAAGACTGCGACATTGGTCGTAGTCTTATGTAATAGCAGTCTTTTTGAACTTATTTTTCATTTTTGCGACCAAGATCGCAGTCTTTTTATTAATAAATTTTAATTGGACCGCGACTTTGGTCGATGTCTTGTAAAACAAATGGTTTGAAGATGAAATTTCATACTGCGACTATGGTCACAGAATTCAATTTTATCTGACAATTATTATTATGAATGCGACCAAAGTCGCAGTCCTGATGAAAAGACATCTTTTAAAATAATTTTTTCCTACGACTTCAGTCGCATCTCTGCCAGATTGGTTATATATTTATGTGTATTTTACTTGTCTTTCAAATTTTAAATCGAATGGTCAATATTTCCGATGATGAAAATTTTAGATAGGCCTTACTTTAGAAGAAGAAGAAGAGAAAAATCACGATGAAAATATTGAAGCTGACATCCCGAGGGAGCATGAACTTGTCAAAATAGTTGCTGGAGATCTAGGTCTGCGATTAAAAATTAATATTTGATCCTGCTCTCGCTTTTTAGAACGATATTCTTTATAAGTCAAAAATCTACATCTGACAGCGTGAGAAGACACAGAGAGATAGACATATAAAAGAGGAGAAAAAATAATAATAAAGAATATAAACTAATACATCATCCTAAGAAAAAGACAAACGATAGGGGCTTTTAGTAATTTCAATTATTTTCAAAAGCGGGACGTCATTTTAGATTGTCGAATTATGTGGCTCATAATGTGCCACGTCACCGCAGGCTGAGAGAGTCTCTCAGTCGTCGGCTGATATACATTTTTCTCATATATATATATATATATATATATATATATATATATATATATATATATATATATATATATATATATATATAGCTTTAGAATTAGGGCAGGTAATGGGGCTTGATAATCCCATGATTTTTTTTTATCTTGGGTGCTCTAGGAAGAGAGAGGAAGTCGAGAGGAAGTCGCGAGGAAGTCGACGACGACAAGGAAGCAACGAAGAATCAGCAACATCAGCAGCAGGAGCGGTCGACCGGGCCGGTCGACCGGTGTGCACCAACATGCACAGGCTGTTGCGGTCGACTGCTCGGACAACCGCAGAAGGAGAGCGGTCAACCGCCCGGTCGACCGACTGACATTGCTAACTCTCGGTTTGGCGCGGTCGACCGGCACGGTCGACCGGTGCTTGGGTCGGTCGACCGACCGGTCGACCAACAGGCGTATTCGGGCTGATTCGGAAAGTTTTCTGAATTGAAAACCAGCCAAATAAGGAATCTGATTCTCCTAGGGTTTCCTTGGGTATATAAGAGAGGCAGAGTCCTCTTCATATGTATTACTTGCAATTTGTATTGATTATCAAATCAATAAAGAAATCTCTCTGCCTTGCCCGAGGACGTAGGCGAAATTGGCCTAACCTCGTTAAAATATTGTGTTTGTGTTCTTCTCATTGTTCAATTGTTCTTTGCTGTTGGTAGTACTTCTATATTGCATCTGTGGCTTAAGGGTTGCTCTAATTGGTTGTTATTTCTGCGCACAACAAGTGGTATTAGAGCATCCCAGGTTCGTCGTGGGATCATCTGGTGATTCGAAGGGCCTCTGTTGCTGATTGATGGAGATTGTGCGTCGATCTCAGATCAGCGTTGTGACTGTTTGTGGGATCGTGTGTCGATCTTAGAACTGCACGTGAAGTGCTTAAGAAATCAATTTTGAGGAGTAGATCTATTCAGAAACTCATCTAGGGTTTCGTGAGGAGGTAAAGATCTGATCTTTATCAAAATTTGTTTATCTAACTCCGTTGATTTTTTGCATTACATAGAGGATCTAGTCAAAGAGATGGCTGAAGAAAATACATCTGTGAGGAACATGAATCCACATCCGCAGATTGATGTGGTGAAATTCAATGGCACGAACAATTTGGCATGTGGAGGTGCGAGGTGCGAGGTGATGGATGCGCTGAATGCATCAAACCTTGAAGACACTCTACTCTTGGAGAAGAAGCGAAGCACAACCACTCAAGAAGAGTGGGATAAGATGAACCGTTCAGCGTGTGGCTTAATTAGATCGTGTCTAACACAAGACATCAAATACCTTGTGTTATACGAAACATCTGCGAGGCAATTGTGGGAGATCCTAGAAAGAAAGTATCTGACCAAAAGTATTGAATCCAGATTACAGCTGAAGAGCAAGCTGTATGAGTTTCAGATGAAGAAAGGATACTCCGTAAATGAACATCTGAATCACTACACAAAGCTTCTTACGCATTTAGTTAATGTCGATGTCGAGGTAAATGAAGAAGACAAAGCGGTAATTCTCTTGAACTCTCTTCCTGCAGAGGAGTATGAGACTTTTACTTTAACCTTCATAAATGGTAGACAGTCCCTTAACTATCATGAAGTGTCGTTTGCTTTGGTTAATTATGAGACGAGGAGAAAGGAAAGACAGTCTTCTCAGACAAGCACATCAGTAGAGGCACTAGCAGTAAGAGGCAGAGGTTCACATAGGAAGGGCAAAGATGATCGAGGAAGATCGAAGTTCAGGCCAGGTTATAGAGATCTGAAGAAGAACCAGTGTGCCTTCTGTAGAGAATTAGGGCACTGGAAAGTTGACTGTCTGAAGGCCAAAGGGAAGAAGAAGGAGTCTAAGACTGAGGCAAAACTTGAAAAGGTGGTCAGTACTCAAGGCAGTACCTCACAGGCAGGTGGATCAGACTCGGACTCGTCGGTATTCTCGTTCTCTGTCACTACTCCCATCATTGGCTACTCAGGAGATAATGAGTGGATATTGGATACTGGTGCTACATACTATGTGTGCCTGAATAGAGATTGGTTTTCTAGCTTTGAGAAGCTGGAGGGATGTTCAATCGTTATGGGCGATGATCATCCATGTATCATGGAAGGTGTAGGAACAATCCAGATCAAGATGTTCGATGGGATGATACGAGAACTGAAGGAAGTGAGGTATGTACCTCAACTGAAGAGAAATCTTATCTCTGTTGGAGCTTTGGAGACATTGGGTCTTGTGGTGTCAATAAAGGAAGGAGTCTTTAAGATGACCAAAGGCTCAATGGTGGTATTGAAGGTCGTTCGCCGGAATAATCTTTACTACTTGAAGGGTAGTACTGTTACAGAGCAAGTGGCGGCTTCTACTGATTCAGATGAAGACTCAACCAGGCTATGGCATATGAGGTTGGGACACACAGGAGAAAAGTCTTTACAAGCTCTTGCAAGATAAGGATTATTGAAAGGTGTCAGAACCTGCAAGTTGGAATTTTGTGAACATTGTGTCATCGGAAAGAAGTTCAAGGTGAAATTCGGCACAGCAACTCATTGCACCAAGGGGATTCTGGATTATGTCCACACTGACGTTTGGGGACCTACCAAGACTGCATCAATTGGAGGTAACCACTACTTTGTATCTTTTATTGATGATTATTCTAGGCGTTGTTGGGTATATACCATGAGGCACAAAGGGGAAGTACTAGAATTATTTGTGAAGTGGAAGAAGAATTTGGAGAGAAGTACGGAAAGGAAAATCAAGGTCCTCCGTTCAGATAATGGAGGAGAATATAAGTCAGATCCTTTCCTTCAACTATGTCTTGATGAGGCATAGATAGGCACTTCACAGTGAGGGAAACACCGCAACAGAACGGGGTAGTAGAAAGGATGAACAAGACTTTGCTAGAGAAGGTCCATTGTATGTTGTCCAATGCCGGTTTATCGAAGAACTTCTGGGCTGAGGCTTTGGCATACGCTTGTGATTGGTAGTGAAAAATGCATAATTGTCATCATATTTATCATCACATTTTCATATTTATTCATATAATTCTGCACATTTACTAATATTTTGTCATTTAATGTGTGCAGGCCTTGAGTATTGAATTAAATAAAGAATTAAAGCTTAATGAAGCCCAAAAGCCCATATCCAAGCCCAAGTCCAAGCCCAGGTTCAAAAGTGCAATTACAAGAAGTCAAAAGTGCAAATACAAAGTGTAAATATTGCAAATACTATAAAGAGGGAAAGGATAGAATTCTATTCTACCCTAAATGCTTGGTGGATGAGGATAAATAAGAGCGCAAGGATGAGATTCGTTTTTGAAGGGATTTGGATTTAAGGTAACTTGATTTCTAAGTTATCTCGAAAATCTAAAATGAAGAGTCAGGATCCAGCTTCCAGAAGCATACGCCCAGATGGACGGACCAGGAGAAGCCACGCGCCAAAGCGCGTGGCCATCTGCCACTGTATGGCCGCGGAAACGCGGCCAGAGCCGCATTTTCGCGGCAAAGAAGATGAGATTGCGTACCAAATTGGTGGCTGGGCTCTATCAGGACTCTATCACCTTCTGCACCTATAAATACCCCTGTAGGCGCAGCAGAGAGGGCATCCAGAGACGAGGAGATTAGGGTTTTTCTTTAGCTATTTCTTTAAATTTCTGCAAGTTGTAATTTTTTCTTTAAAGCACATTGTGGTGAAGAAGGAGCTTGTATTTGGAGGATATTATCAAATAAAGGTTACCTCTTTGCCATTTCTTTTATTGTCTTTTAATTTAGTTTTCTCTGCGATCTCTCTCTGTGTTGGTTTTACTTTCTTTTGCAATATTTCTTATTCAACTAAATAAAATAAAATAAAATATAAATTGAAAAGATAAAAAAATAATGATGAACTAACTCCTTTTTGTGGTTTGCTGAATTCTTAAGCAACCTTAGAGCAATTAAGAATTGAACGGATTGATAACACTTTTTAGAAACCCTAGGTCAAAGGTAGATTGCTTGAAGATTAAATTGATGACTAGCTTTCTGATCTATGTTACACCTTAAATTAATTCTTCACACTTCATGCTTAAGGACTTTGACAGCGTAACTTCAAGGTAAAGCTTCTCTTACGCTGTAATTAGATGTTAAGATGAAAAAATTGTTGGATGTTTAGAAGTGCAAACTAGTATGATTGAATAATCTTTTTCTCTTGCTTGCATCTTCTTTAATAAACCTAGGATCAATTTCATACATTCCAAGATGATGTTCAACGTCCTTAATTTGCAATAAGGGTTGTGGTAGAAGATCAGTAAAACCACATCTTTATAATCATATATATCTCAAACCTAATCTCTCATTTGTCTTATTTGAAGTATACAGAGAAATCGTCTGAAAAGCTTGCATCGCATCCTTCCCTGTGGATCGACCCGCTTTGGCCCTTGCTGCAGCGGATAGCAGCTTGCTTTCTTGTTAACAGGTTGCCTTCGTCTGCGATAGGAGGGAAAACTCCTCTCGAGGTTTGATCGGAAAAACTGCTGCTGATTATGATTTGCTAAGGGTGTTTGGTTGTCCAGCCTATTATCATGTTAAAGAAGATAAGCTAGACCCAAGAGCAAAGAAGGGCTTGTTTGTCGGTTTCAAGAAGGGAATCAAAGGATTCAAGATCTGGGATCCTACGGACAGGAAGTTTATTTTCAGCAGAGATGTCACATTTGATGAGGCTTCGATGTTGAAGCCTAAGATCTCTCAGCAGGTGGAGATTAGCAAGACCAAAGATGTATCGCAGCAGGTGGAGAATGATGCTAATCCACTATCTCTAAAAAGTTCAGCATTGCTGAGGATCATACCAAGGTGACACAAGGTAATGATCAAGCAAATGAGGTAGATGCTGATGATGAAGAGGGTCAAGAACAGATCATGGGTGATGTTCCTGATTCTACTGCAGTTACAAGATAAAGGAGAAACACTCGGAAACCAGGTTGGCTCACTACAGATATGATCGTTGCTTATGCACTTCCGGTCGTTGAGGAGGCTATCCCGTCCACCTACAGAGAAGCTGAAATCAGTTCAGAGTCGAAGACGTGGAAAGCTGTCATGGAAGAAGAGATGAAGTCTCTTTACAAGAACGACACTTGAGAACTCACAAGGTTGCCCAAAGGAAAGAAGGTGATATGCTGTAAGTGGGTGTACGCAAAGAAGTAGGGATCTCTTAAAGAAGACATGGTGCGCTACAAGGCCAGATTGGTAGCCAAAGGCTATGCACAAAGAGAAGGAATTTACTACAATGAGGTATTTTCTCCTGTTGTAAAGCATTCGTCAATTCGCATATTTTTGGCTCTGGTGGCACGGTACGAGTTGGATCTTGATCAACTCGATGTAAAGACCGCCTTTCTCCATGGCGATCTGGATGAAGAGATCTACATGTCTCAGCCGACAGGGTTCAAGACTGTAGGGAAAGAAGATATGGTGTGCAAGCTGAAGAAGTCGCTGTATGGGTTAAAACAGTTTCCTAGACAGTGGTACAAGCGGTTCGACGGCTTCATCAGAGGAAAGAGGTACACACGTAGCCACTATGACCCATTACAACAAGCTACCAACATGAGAGTATATCTATTTACTATTGTAGGTAGATGATATGCTTATTGCTTCAAAGTCTAGATCAGCAATTGATACACTGAAAAAGGACTTATCTTCTGAGTTTGAGATGAAGGATCTTGGTGAAGTAAAGAAGGTGCTAGGCATGGAAATTACACGAGACCAAAGGGGTGGCAAGGTGAGCTTGACACAGAAGGGGTATTTGCAAAAGGTACTTCAGAGGTTCAACATCGGCAAGGATACGAAATCTGTAAGTACACCACTGGCTCCTCATTTCAAGTTATCTGCTACTATGTCTCCAAAGACTGCTGAAGAACGTGAGTACATGACTCACGTCCCATATGCTAGCACAGTTGATAGTCTTATGTATGCTATGGTATGTACACGATCAGATCTGTCACAAGCTGTCTCTATGGTCAGTACGTATATGCATGATCCGGGACAGGGTCATTGGAGGTAGTGAAGTGGATTCTGCGGTACATTAAGGTATCATAGATGTTGGTCTGGTATTCGAGAAGGATTCCACAGGGAAGCAGGATTGTATCGGGTATCTTGATTCCGATTATGCTGGTGACCTCGACAAACGCCGGTCCACAACGGGGTATGTTTTTTACATTATCTCAAGCACCGGTTAGTTGACGCTCTATTCTACAGTCTACCGTTGCATTGTCTACTATAGAGGCCGAATACATGGCCATGACGGAGGCTATGAAGGAGGCAATTTGGCTTCAAGGCCTGCTTGATGACTTGGGGATTGATCAGGATCTACTGAAAATCAACTATGACAGTATGAGTGCTATTTATTTAGCCAAGAACTAGGTGTATCATGCACGGACGAAGCACATCGATGTCAGGTTCCATTCTGTTAGGGAGATTCTCGATGAGGGTGATATTGAGTTGCTGAAGATTCACAGAACGGAGAATCCCGCCGACATGCTTACCAAGGTGGTGTCAGGTGTAAAGTTTGCACATTGTAAAGCTTTACTCCATATCCTTCATGTTGCATAAGCTTGTTGAAGCTCCTTTGGATGAACTACGATGGCTTGATCCCTTGGGCAGGGTACGTAGGCAACCACACTGGTGCAGTCACTTTTGAGTCGACAGATCCTATGTTTCAGTTCGGCTCAGATTTGAGAATTCTTCACTGAGGTGGAGAATTGTAGGAAGAGAGAGGAAGTCGCGAGGAAGTCGACGATGACAAGAAAGCAACGAAGATCAGCAACAGCTACAGCAGCAGGAGCGGTCGACCGGACCGGTCGACCGGTGTGCACCAACGTGCACAGGCTGTTGCGGTCGACCGCCCGGTCGACCGCAGAAGGAGAGCGGTCGACCGCCCGGTCGACCGACTGACATTGCCTAACTCTCGGTTAGGCACGGTCGACCGGTGCTTGGGTCAGTCGACCGACCGGTCGACCAACAGGCGTATTCGGGCTGATTCGAAAAGTTTGCTGAATTGAAAACCAGCCCAATAAGAAATTTGATTCTCCTAGAGTTTCCTTGGGTATATAAGAGAGGCAGAGTCCTCTTCATATGTATTGCTTGCAATTTGTATTGATTATCAAATCAATAAAGAAATCTCTCTTCCTTGCCCCGAGGACGTAGGCGAAATTGACCGAACCTCGTTAAAATCTTGTGTTTGTGTTCTTCTCATTGTTCAATTGTTCTTTACTATTGGTAGTACTTCTATATTGCATCTGTGGCTCAAGGGTTCCTCTAATTGGTTGTTGTTTCTGAGCACAATAGGTGCATGTCTATTAATTTGTACATGTTTATTAACCGTGTATGACACTGTTTGAGTGTGTGTGATTGTTTAGTGTCCGAATTCACGTATGCATGTTTATTCTGTTGCAGCACTATCTGTATGAATTTTGTATTGTCTAATTTTGACAGATCCTTGACTTTGTGTTATGATCCCCACTTGTTTGTATTTTCCTTTTTTGTTTTAATATAGGTCGTAGCTTTATTATGCAGGTAGGATTTGAATCACAGACCTCTTGTCCGCTACAAATATGTTTAATCAGTATGATACATTGAAACTTGCTTATTTTAATGTTTATAGAAAAGATAAGATTCTCATTGACCTTAGAGTAGTGGATTTTGGTCCCACATAGTACAACCGAAATAAGAAAATAACATTGAAAATTTCAAAGAAAATTACATTTATTGCAAAGAAGATCACCTTTGTGATGAAGTATACAATCTTGGGATATGTTTTGTTAAAAAAATAGGTAATTTTGGGGAAAGTAGAATTTTTTTTTTTTTTTTTTAGAGGTCCGCACACCCTGAATAGGCCGTGAATGAGCCTCCAACCGCTAGTCGAGCCGAGTGACCTCCGTACGCCGCAAAGTCGAACCGTTGTGCAATACCCGCCTCCAATTTTTAGTTCGAAAAATCCTCTCACCCACCCCGGATGGGGAGATTCGAATTCACGACCTCACAAGGGAAGGAAGTGAAATGCCACATGAGCAACGCTCACTCCCAAATTTTTTTTTTTTTAAAGAGAAATTGAAATGAAGTTGTTTGGTAGACCAATGTTGAAGTGCTCCACCCTTCTTAGATTTCAATTCGGCCACTATTGTAGCAAATTTCTTGCTCCATTGTGTGTGATGGTGCTATTCAAAAGAGCTCTCTTGGGTGCTATAGAACGTGGCTCAATCGCCTTAACAAAGTGTTTGGACAGGGCTAATCGAAGGATAGCTTAGATGGAGTAATGTTGTGCATTGCATTTGCTAACGTAAATAGCTTGTAAGTTGTTAATAATGTGTGCCTTGACTAAAGTTTATAGATGACCACTCAAATTTTGCCTTTTGTACTAAAATTTAGAGATGACTACTCACATTTTGGCTTTTTAGTAAAGTTTAGAGATGACTATTCACCTTTTGCCTTTTGTCCTAAAGTTTAAAGACGACTACAAACATTTTGTTGCTTGTATTATATTTTAGAGATGTCTACTCAATTTTGCTTTCTGTTTAAAGTTTAGTTATAAGTGGCAATAGGATTAATTTAGATATCCATTGCTAGCATTTAGTGTCGTTTGTTGGTCAAGAGAGAGGGTTAACAGAGATGGGGTTGAGAGAGAAGAAAAAGAGACGAGAGACGTAGAGGAAGAGAGGTGGCTCGAGACTCTGAAATGGGCTCACAGAGAAGACTGTTGGCCCAAGAGTTCAATCACTCGTATTTTAATGATTCACAAGTCTTGTAGTTAAATGGTTAATGATCTAGAAGTATTTATAAAGTTTACTTATTATTCAAGATCATATCATAACGCTCAACTTTAATGAATATGGATTAGAATATCTCTAGTTGATGATAAGTTATAGAAATCAAATTCAAATCAAGCCCTCCGCAAGAAGACTATATTTCAATTAAAAAGATTTGTTGTTGCAAGTTAGAAGTTTGCTAAAGTTTTACATTATAGAATTTGTAACTCATGCTTGAATAGACACACACAAACACATGGTTTATATCTTGGTTTTATGGAGTTTCAAAGATACACACACACATATAATGAAGTTAGAGTAGCGTTTCTAAAAAGCTTGTTTTTAGGCAAAAGTCGATTTTAATGAGTATTAAATCTCAAAAATAAGTTTTATTATTTGAAATATGTCATGGAGTTAATCCATGCTTATTATGTTGGGAAATATGAAGAATTAAATTTGAATCTTTGAGTTGAATTACGGAGAGATCCGTTGATAGAATCAATTGGATAATGGTTAGAGTGTGTTCTCCTTCATTGAGGATGAACGTAGTATATTCACATGTTCAATTCCGACTTCGAATGAATGAGATATTCAAGTCTAAAATTTACCTAATTCAAAAACTAAAAGGGGACTAAAGATAACTAAAAGCATTTAGTCCCACATTGACCATGGGATGGAAGTTTGAAGTGTTTAAATAGAGAAAAATGGGAGCAAAGGGTGTGCCCTTTGGGTACTTAGAGTTTTCGAGTGCGATTAGGGGGGAAACCATACCGACACGCGCACGCGTGCCGGCGGCACCAGAGCCGGGTTCGAGCTCCCTAACCCGGTCTGATTTTTTTTTGAACCGGTCTTACGGGTATGGGGTACAGCGGATCGTACCCGATCCGCCATCCAGATCTGAACCGAAACAGCATAACGGCTGACAGGAAACCGCCGCGAACGGTTGGGCGATTTCTGTCAGACCGAACTGTTGCAACCGTTCGGTCAGGAACGGACAGACACAACACACAGACAGAAACAGAAAATTTCTTCTACAACTCAGACTCAGAAGAGGAATTATGTGACTCGGATTCTGAAGTGACTTCCAACAGGAAGTGAAAATTTTGTAACTCAGATTCCGAAGTGACTTCCAATAGATTCTAGAAATTCGTTCTGAAAGAATGCTCAAAAAAATCAACAGATTCTTTACTAGAATTGTTATCTGATTCTGTGACTTTCAAAGAAGAATATTTGAAGAATATTCCTCTATCTCCCTCCATTCTCTACAGTGGGTGTTCCTTCAAAGTAAAGACAAATATTCTCCCTGAGATTTGTCTTGGTCCTGCTGCTTTGATAATTATGTGAAGGTACTGGTTAACTACGGTTCGACCGTACGTGATTTGATAGTGCTATCTAAATACCGTGAATTAGTGTTGTATTTTAGGAGACCAGCATCCATTAACCCGTTAGCACCGTAGCGGGGGACGTAATTGTCTTAAGGAGATTCGCTATAAGCGTACCTCACTCCAAGTATTATATACGTGAATTGATTTTCTTTATACAGGGGTTATACTGATATTCAGTATATTGAGACTGACTTATACCAGTCTAATTGGTGTTTAATCAAGAAAGGTAATTGAAAGGTAGTTTCGTAATTAAGGAACGTTCTATTGAACGAAAAATCTCCGACCTGATATTCACCGACTTGGCCAGTTAAACAATTAGATCGGTAATATTGATTAGTTGTCAGATTGACCCTAGAAACTAACATATTAATACTCAAAAGAGTTTAAAAAAACTTATTTTATGTGATTTATGAGTTAAAATTGATTTAAATAAAGCTTTGAAAAGAATCATAAGAACTGAGTTGTTTTCAATAGCTTTATATATAATTTTCAAAAACAGATAATCAACATGCACATATCAAAATTTGAGCTGAATTACTTTTGACAACTCTTATACACATTTTCTACAGTGAGCTCAATTGATTATAGAACTTCTCATTTTCGATAGTTTTTTATGTGTTTTACACTAACTGTCGAAAATCACTTTTGACAGCTTAAGATCTATTTTCGACAGTGTTTTCTCGAGAGTTCTTAAAATTACAGATTTGATCCATGTTCGATAGTTCACTTCTTGAAAAATTGGTACAGTAGAAAGTGCTTTCGATAACCAATATATAGCTTTTGAAAATGAACTTTTAAGTTTAAAAAATATAGTCGTTTATTACAGTTACATATTGAAAGTCTTGCACTCACTTTCGACAGCTAGTTGATTTTTCTCTGCTGATTTTTTTGCAAATATTTGTAATTTATTTTGCTATAAAATCAAGTTTTTGCAAAAGATTTTTATAAAAGTTTTTTCATCAAGATTTATAACAGTTTATGAGCTATTCTTCTTTCAAACCTTGAGAGAAAAATTCTCAAAATAAGCTTTCTTTTGCAATCTCTCTAGTTTTCTCACATAGAAAACTTGAGCTCCCGATTCTTGATCTTTGACTATATGATTTATTATTTGTGAGAGTTTCTGTTGATCATGTGTGGTCACAAGTCTCGTTACTTTGTTTTGTAATGAACTTCTAGTTAGAGAGGTGACTGTAAGAGTTGAGGCTCCGAGTCGGTCTTTGCCGGATAGTTGATTGTAGGAGTTGCAACTCTCAGTAGATCTTGCTAGATCTATTGTTCTAGAAGTTGAGACTCCGAGTTAGTCTTGAGGGATCATTGTTATAGGAGTTGCGGCTCTGAGTTGATCTTGTAGGATCATTGTGTAAACTTAATTTTGATTTTACATGTCGATCATAGTGAAATTTCTCTATAGAAGTTGGAAACGGAAACGTTGATCAAATAGATCGAATCTCGAGAACATTTTCTTGTGTTTGTGATATTTGATCTTTCTCAACTTTCTCTCGCTTAATAACCTTGTTTATTATTGCTTATTATTGAATATAGTTTTAATTACTTTAATTGTTTTAATTTTCACATAACATGATTAACATCACCTATTCATACCCTCTAAGTAATTTTCAAAGAGAAGAAAGAAGAGAAAGGGGTGCCCTCACTTTTAAGAAACAAAGACACTTATATATTTAATGTTCGTTAAGAATGAGAGAGCAACTAAAAAGTAAAGTAAAAGATTAGAAGAAATCTTGTTGTATTAAAAAAAAAGAAATTTCGATCATCTTGAAAATGATAGAAGCATAATACATGTTTTTTGCACCTCTTTCCATAAGATCAATAATATTTTTAAATATTCTCTTTTCTAGTACCTAAATTTTAAATAAGTATAAACTTAAATCACACAAGATTAAAAATTAGTTAATAAAAGTGAAGAATGGGAGGAATTTTCTCAGGGGTGGTCAAAAAGTCAACTCTATTATTCTATTTGATTTGATAGGATTTGTTTATGTTTTATGATGATTGCACAAAAAAATTATATGCATATCATGAGATTTGACTGGACATCAAGTGGATACAAAAATAACGGTGTTTCAAAATATAACATTTTGTGTTTGCTTGATGTACAGTCTAATCTCATTATATGCACATGATTTTTTTCTATCATCATAGGATACAAACATCAACGTGATGGAGTCTAATCAAAATAAGAAAAGCGGCATGATTGGCTTTTTTGACCACCACCTAAAAAAAGACACCATGGGTCTGTTTGGTTGTCGTAACTGGCCGTAATTCGTAGTTGTAATTGGTAAAGTCTTTTACAATTGTAAATGAGTTACATGTATGTAAATTTTACGGTGTTTGGTTGGTAATATAAAATTGTAAAGTGGGAAAGTGTACTGTACTTTACGGTGTTTGGTTGTCATAATGTATAAGTCGTAAGTGAAAAAGTTGACCACAAAATTAACTATTTGGTAATTTAAAAATTTTAATACTGCAAATAAATATTAAAAAAGTTAAATATTAAAATTTTTTAATATTAATATAAAAAAATATTATAAATTTGTATGACCACAAAATTAACTGTAACTGGGCTGTAAGTGAGTGGTAACTGGGTTGCAAGTGAGTGTTAGTTGAGTTACGTAAGTCTTTTACGAATTACGGTCCAAACAAACGCCGTAGTTGTAACTGGGTAGTAAGTCATTTACGAATTACGGAGTTTTACGCGAAACAAACGGCCCCCATTATTCTCATGCGCAACCCCTTGGGGGCTCATGGACTAATAGCATCTCCTCCTATCACTTCTTATTTTATCCATACCATCGATGTATCGACATCATTAGCATCTAAAATCCTAGCTCCAACAACTTTTTTGCTAGATACGTCATCATAAAGATGATGATATCTCCCATCTATTCTTTTCTTGTAGATATGTGAAGGCTTTTCAGGATCAGGTATATTTTATTAACAACGATCTCTAGTCGGCAAAGTTTGACATTGTAAAGGAGCAATTTTGTGTTCATTTCTCACTAAGTAACTTGCATCATAAACTTCTCAATGTTAGATATTTTGTGCAAAATTGATTTTTAAAAACATAAAATAGTTTTTCAAACTATATGTAATTCATTTACATATATTGGTAACATTAATTTATGCCATACTAAAATGATTTTACCTAATAATTCTCCACCATAAATACAAACTACTTGGACAAGTGTTAGGTATGGTTAATGAACCAAGATTTTTGGAATTCTTACAATGACTCTGAATACAATACTCTTGAAATCTCTCATTATTAGTTGGTAACCCTTTGGGCTTCCTTCATGCTGTGATTTATAACCCTTGGACTTTCCTTATTAAAGGGACTAATGACCTTTTGGTTACATTCATTGAATCAAACATAACCCTTCGGGTTCCTTTCATTATGAGATGGTGACTCTTGGGCTAGATTCATTGAATCTAGATAAGGACCTTGAGCTACCTTCATTAAGTGATGGTGACCCTTAAATTATTAGTGGAGTCCTATAAATAGGCTCCCTTGTAGTTCATTTGAAGAAGACAGAAACTAGAAGGAGATCACCTCAAAAGTAAGAGTGTGTCAATTATAAGTAGAGCTCAGTTCTGCATTAGACCGAGGAGGTCACTTGCCTGTTTAGATCAAGGAGATCACCGAAGAATCTGGTTGGTGCACACCAATTTTTTTCAACTGTTGTTCCTGAGGGCAATTTGGCTTTAGGATTCTTGCACCAGAGTAAGCCAAAAATCGCTTCAAGCACAACATTTAAGGACGCACAATAGCTCTACTATTCGGGAACACTCTAACCTCGGAGTCGCCTTCTCGAAGACACTCCATAATTCGAGAACACTGCGATCTCGCGTTATAATTTATAAAGATTAAAGAGTCCAGTTCTCTCTAATCTTTTTTTTCATATTGTTCTAACAATCTTAAAGCAATATTTGGCTTATCTATGAACTCTAGTAAAGCTAATGTAGTGGATTACCTAAAACTAGAAAATTTTGACGGATCAAACTTCAATGCTTGGCGTCGCAAAATAATCTTTGGGACGCAACTCCTAAAGATTTACTATGTCATTCTAGAAGAGAAACTCAACTTTGAAGAGGATTTAGAGACTGAAGCATCTTGGAATGAGATGACCACTTCTGTAGGAACTATCTCATCAACTGCCTTTCAAATTATCTTGCAGATGTTTACGCCAACAAGCATTCTGCAAAGGATATTTGGAGTGCTCTAGAAGACTAGTATAAGAACGAGAAAAAGCTACACAAATCTCATCTCATAGATAAATTTTTAAATTTCAAGTTTGATGGTGATACTGAAGTTCTGCTTCATGTCAAGGAGCTTGAAAAACTTGTAATGAAGTTAGAGGATGAGAAGATCACCCTCTGCAACACCTTCATCTCCCCTGCCATCGTCAACAAGCTTTCTTCCTCCTGGATGTCATTCTACACTGATATTCATAGAAGGAAGAAGCAGGTGTCGCTATCCGACCTGAAAAGGTTCATTCGAATTGAGGACGAGATTAGGACTCGAGCATAGAACGAATTACTTGCCAAGCAGAAGACGTCTGCTAACATGGTGGTGTCCAAGTCAGGGCTAGGGTACTGTAGTCAACTGGGGCTACCGCACCAGTCCGAATGCGAGTACGTCGGTATACTCCTTCTGGTTCCGTGTCAGACTCGTTAGAGCTGATTATCGGTTGTTTTTCCTTACTTCTGCTTGATGTAGTACTTAGGCCCACCATATTCGCAGTGACTTCGGGGTACTCCGTATCAGAGAAGGTTTTCTTTATATGAGAACGACGTCTTTTTGCTGATCGGGAGGTTGATGTCAATCGTCAGAATACCGACTGCTTGCTTAGATGTGAGTTGCAGTGACATTCAGAGAGCATTGCTGTGATGAGTCGTTCACAACAACATGATGGAACGATTTGATGGGCACTCCTCTTTTTTGTTAGATAATCCCTTAGATCCATCGGAGAGGGATCAAAGAGACTAGCCTCAAGTTTTCGAGGACTTTCCAACCTCTGAAAGCTAACCTTGCGTCGTGAATCTGAGACGCATGGTTCAGAGACGCGGAGCTCACGTCCTGTAGAATAGACGCGACTCTCGCGGGGTCTCATTCCTCTGCTGAGGACGCGGACCTCGCGTTACTGATTGTCGCATCTGGCTAGCGACACTTGAGAAATGTGGACCTTCTGGGTCCCGCATTCTGTTGTAGAGACACGGGACTTGTGTCTCTGAGAAGAGTCACTGACCTCGCACTGCTGAACGCCGCGTTTAAGAGGTGAAGTCTCAGAAACGCAAGCCTCTTGGGCTTCGCGTTTTGGTTTCCATACACGGACTTCGCGCGTCTTACATAACTCAGAAGAGACGCGGGCTTGAGCCTCACGTTTTGTATCTGCTGAAAAGATAGTTGTTCCAGCTTCTTAGTCTGCAGTTGACGCGCGCATCGCCTCTATCGATATTCGACGTCTCGGTTACGTTGTACGGGTTGTTGGGAACCGCAGATAACCTAAAGCTGAGGAAGAGGACGGGTGTGAGCAGGCTGACCGTCAACAACGTTGACCTCGCGGGTCTCGTGGGAGACATTGACGCGGGCCTTACGTGTGATACGACCAGCCATGATGTTCTCTACACAGACCACATTAGGAAAACCTCTGAAGAGACCCGAGAGCGAATCTCTGAGGAGACTTTGCGATACTGCCGCACCCTAGGGCTCTTGGAGCCGGAAGAGAGGAACTCTTCATACTTTGCCTGGTCGAATTCTACGATAAGTGATTTGACCATTCTTCCCATGCAAGTAACTTCACCTTGCGCCACAACTTGCTTATCAGTAGAGAAAGTAGTCCCTAACAGAATCGCCATCTCTTGTTTGGCTCGAAAAAAATTTAGGGGATCGTGATAAAATTTCTTTGAATCAAATGAAAGATTACAACAATCTCAAATAATCTCGATTGCAAGAGAGAAAAGATGTTCAAGCTCAAATCTTCTCTTTGTTTAATGCTGGGTTCTTGATGTAGCAGTGGAAAGTAAATCTTATTTTTCGTTGACCGGGTAAACGTCACGATCTTCTGAGAATCTTCTCTTTGGATTATAGACGGAGTAGCACAACTCCTATCAATAAAATCTCAAAGAGACTTAGGAAAAACAAACTTGTACTCAGCAAGTTGTTAGAAGAGTTAAACTCTTTAGTATTTCTCAGCTAGAAGTTCTGATCAAAATTCTCCAATTCGATCCGACCAAAAACTTCTGACCCCTCTTCAGTAGCAAACTGAATTATTTATAGGGGTCTCGGGGTAAAACTGTCTCCTAAAAACCCTCCATAATGGGGTTAACTCCCCTCATTACATGGGCAGTAATTGACTCAGTAATGAGGGCAATTTTAACCGAGACGCAGAGCTTTTCTATAGTCGGAACGCGGGCTCCGAGCCTCGCATTTTGGATGCTGACTCCAAACCTTGCTAGACGCGGGTTGCGAACTCTGCCAGACACGGGCTTCATGCTCTGCGTCTTGTCATTTACAGTGCAACTTGGACGCGGGCTTCGATCCTCTCGTTTTAGTACTGTACTGATGTTGAGGCACGGGCTTCACGCTCTGTGTCTTGTCATTTACAGTGCAGCTAGGATGTGGGCTTCGATCATCGCGTCTTGGTACTATACTGATGTTGAGGCGCGGGCTTCATACTCTGCGTCTTGTCATTTACAGTGCAACTGGGACGCGGGCTTCAACCCTCGCGTCTTCGTAATGTACTACTGTTGAGGCGAGGGCTTCATGCTCTGCGTCTTGGCATTACACAAATGGCTATGATTAGCCTTTCGTCTGAAATATATACTCTGCTCTCTGATGACTTATTTTCAGTAATTTTTAAATAGTCTACAGTACCGGTATAAGGAAGCTGAAGTATACCTCAAGAAGCATGACATTATTGTAGACACCACTGCTCCTTACTCCCCACAATTCAATGAAATTGCAGAAAGGAAGAATCATACGCTCATTGAGATGGTGAACTCGATGTTGATTACATTCGGTTACCTACCTGCTGTTGGGGAGAGGTATTGCTGATGGTTAACTGGATCCTGAATTGGATAACTTACTCCAAATCCGATATTATTCTACATAAGCAATGGTTAGGATATCAAGCATCCCTGGACAACCTCAAAGTGTGGGGATGTCTTGCCTACATCCAGATACTAGATATCAAGAGGATAAAGCTTGGTCCTAAGGCCAACATGTGTGTGTTCTTGGTTTTGCTAAAGATAGTGATGCTTGCATATTTTTGGATCTTTGCACCAATTCCATCATCGAAGCTTGAGACACAGAGTTCTTTGAGGATAATATCATCTAGAATAAAGGTTTATCACTCAAAGATGTACCCGAAAATGCTAAAAAGTCTATTGAAAGATGAGTCAATCTCTCCAGAAGCAGAAGAACTGATGTTGAAGAAGAAACTCCAGAGCTATAAAGCCACCTTCTAAACATATCAAAAAGAAGAAGGATTTTGGAGATGACTTCATCACCTACAACGGAGAAGGAGATCCACTAACTTTCAAGAAGCAATGCAGTCCAAAGATGCTATCATATGGAAGGAAGTCATAAATGACAAAATGAAACACTTCAAATCAGAATCACACTTGAGATTTGATGGATGTGCCAGATGGTGCAAAGCCTATCAGCTGCAAGTGGATCTTTAAAAGAAAGATGCGACCTGATGGTATCATAGAAAAGTACAAGGCAAGACTGGTAGTAAAAGGTTTCTCTCAGAAAGAAGGTATTGACTTCTTCGATATTTATGCGCCAGTTTGCAGAATTACTACCATCAAAGTACTGATTGCATGGGCGGCCATCAAGAAGTTTATCATTCACCAGATGGACGTGAAGACAGCTTTTCTAAATGGAGATCTCATTGAAAAAAATTACATGGGAAGACTAGAAGGACTTATGCTCTCATAGACGAGGTATGCAGGCTAACAAAATCTTTATATGGTCTTAAGCAGGCTCCAAAACTCTGACATGAGGAATTTGACAGGATTGTTCATAGTAATGGGTATCGAGTCAGTGAATATGACAAGTGCCTATATATCAAGATTGCTGAAGGAAAGGTGGTAGTAATTTGCCTTTATATAGATGACATGCTCATCATCGGGACTGACTTGGAGATAGTGAAATTTACCAAGGAATTTCTATCGGCTCAATTCAACATGAAAGACCTTAGAACTGCGGACGTGATTCTCGAAATAAAAATCTTGTACACAAGATATGGAATTGGGTTATCTTAATCGAGAACATGTTGAAGAAGTATGCCTACTTCAACCTGCCACAGTTGTCTGTGCCGTATGATTACAATTAGAAGTTTTGACCGAGCGCTAGAAGACCGGTAAGACAGTTAGAGTACTCAAATATTATTGGTAGTTTCTTGTATGCAATGAGCTGCACACGGCCAGACATAATATTCTCTATTAGAATGCTTAGCAGATTTACAAGCAATCCTGGAAAGCCTTATGAGATGTTGTTCAGAGATTCATAAGGTATTTGAAGGAAACTCTAAATCTAAGCCTACTCTACACCGGATATCCAGTTGTGATCGAAGGCTTCTCATATGCAAGCTGGTGCTCAGAGGCAGATGACTGCAGATCCACTGGAGGCTTTGTCTTCACCATGGGTAGAGCTGCTATTTCATAGAAGTCTAAGAAGCAAATTCTTATTGCATAATCATTAATGGAGTCTGAATTTTTTGCAAATTGTTGCAGGAGATGAGGTTGAGTGGCTCAGTTGCTTTCTTCGAGACCTTCTGTCAAAAGAATTGCAAGGTCCAATCACTAACTATTGTGATAATCAAGCAACGAGTGATGTGGCAATAAACTCCTTATTAAATATAAAGAAATAAGCCATTCGTCTGAAACATGACTATTTGAATGAGCTTATCTGTCACGAAGTCATCTCAACGATTGATGTACGATCTTCAGAGAATGTTACAGATCCTCTAATTAAAGGTTGAAAAAGGAATTAGTTGAAAGGACTTCTGTTGTAATAGATCTCAAGTCATTGTAAATCTTATGTACATTTACCTTTATATTAAGTTTCAAAGTTCATGTTACTAATATTAAGATATTTGGCTCAAAAATTAAGTAAACTTACATGCATTTATCCTACCATGTGAAAGGATAGTTTAAAAAAGAGTCTAAAGCATTTCGGATACATGGTGTTGGGTAGGAAACACACTTAAAGGACTCACCTAATATTGAGTGGAGATTTTGCCATCTCCTATAGAAACTTATAAAAGGTACCTAGAGCTCTCGCAGAAGTCAGGACATGCACATTGTTTTCCATTGATTTGCAAAGGGGGAAAAACTTACAAAAAAGTGTCGAGGAGCTAAATTACAAGTAACACAAAAGATTACAAGTAGATCTCCTCTGAGATTCTGGAGAAGTGTGCCGATAGGAGTCTGGTCAGCACGCGACCACTTTGTCCCTTTAACGATGCGAGCGATGAGATTCCCTTCTCGCTTGGTTCCGAGAATCAGAGAACAGAAGGTTGATAGAACACTCTTGTTACTTCTCAAAATCGTCTTCACTTAAGAATTCCTTCTCGCCTGGTTCCGGAGATTCCTTAAGAAGAGGGAGGTATTAGGGTATCAGCACCCTGATTAGAGAAGCAGCTCTCTAAAAGTCTCTGAATTCAAGAGAATATATCTCTGTTTGTACGCGCGGTGCGTCCTCTTGAGAAGTCTGCCGTCTCTCTAGAGCGTATCGCCTGTGTCCTCTCCTTGTGCCGCTGGTGGGCTATTTTTAGAGAGAGCAGGGGTATAATCGTTCCTTGAAAATATAAAAACAGATTGAATCAAATCTGTTTAAATATGGAAAGTAGCCTTGCTGCGAGGCTAGAATCAGCTTCTGCGAAGCTAGAAATAGCAGGTCGGTTGATCCTCTTGATCTGTTTTGATCCTTTCTATATAGTTGGAGGATTTTCCTTGATCTTCTTACTCGTTTTAAGAGAGTCAATAGATTATGGCAATCAACTGCCAAATTTGATCTCAGATTTGATCTTGATTGGATTTGATCTCAATCCTGATTAGATTTGATCTCATCCGGAGATTTAATTGGTCAAAGGTTGACCATAGCAGACCCGCAGCGGCGCACCGGCGTCGAGCTCACAGCGGAGCTGGAAGAAACATCTGGCGAAGTCAGAAGACAGCTCTTCAGCGGAGCTAGATAACGTCTGTGGCGGAGCTACCGAACATCTTCTGCTTCAAGCGAAGCTAACTCTCTGCGGAGTTAACTGAGCACTTCTGGCGAAGTTATAAGTTAGCTCCCTGGCAGAGCTGTGAATGGCTTCAAGGCAAAGTTAGATGATCATAGTCTCTTAGGCGAGGCTGTCCCTTTGGGCTCATGTGATACTAAGTGCTAGCATCTTAGACCTGTTGAAGTCTGTTTAGAGACAATCTGGGCTTACTATCTGCTTCACTAGATAGTAGAGTCCAAGTTGCTTCCTTGTCCTTCAGAGATGGGTGAAAACTGGTCGTCAGCTTATCTATCACTTGTCTTTTGTAAATGTCAACAAGTACAGAACTGGTCGTCAGCTTGTCTATCACTTGTCTTTTGTAAATGTCAATAAGTTTAGACATTGTTCGGACCAATCAGTCTATCTTTCACTTGTCTTTTATAAATGTCAACAAGTTTAGACATTGTTCAGGCCAGTAAGAATCTTGTCTTTTTTAAAGTGTCAACAAGACCCCCTTCAAAGTTTTCGAAAGTCTGCAATGGCTCAAACTTCGAAATACTTTGAATTGCTTTGATCGGTGGTATGTGAATTACAAACGTCGCCATGGTGGTTGAGTTCAGCTTCGCTTTCAATCCTGCTTTGGGATAGATTCGCGACTCTGAGTAGCTTCGCATCTGGGTAGCTTCTTGTTTGAGCCTTCCCGGAATAAGTTCGCTTTGGAACATCTTCCTTTTCCCGAGGCCAACTGCTTTGGGCCAGTCACGAGAAGGATGACTTCTCTTGCATTATTCGAGGGAGATATTCTTTCCTTGTGCGTTTTCGAGGGAGGATATTCCCTTTCTCAAGGCGTAATAAATACCTTTATGAGGGAGATCATTTCTTCCTTTGCACGGTTCCAAGGGAAACCGTTCCTTTTCTTAAGGCTCAATAAATGCCTTAAATGCGCTCGCGCTTCCATGCTTGAGCGACAGCGTTCAGGCCATGAGGCCTATAAATAGGACACATGAGGCCTTCTGAAGAGAAGTGATCTGCTCTTCTCTTCTCTTGGTTATTAGAGAGAGATACTCAGATCTCTGAACTAGTGGGGATGCCCACTCTGGTTGTCACCCAGCCAAGGACCGGAAAGTCTCGGTCATCCAGAGGCTTCACCAATAGACTGATTACTTTTAGGGAGTTTAACTCTCTTAATTTAGCTTTAACAGCTGCCTCAGGGATTGATTTCCCTTGTCCTTCTGCAGAGAAGGGTTTTAGCCCAGCTTCGCAGCGAAGCTATCATTTTGACTTAATCAAAGAAAGATCGTTGCATGTGTGTTAGGTTTGCCATTAGGCAGAACTTGGGACTTAGTCTCTTTAAAGTTGAGCCAATCTTGTCGTATAGGTGGGGCTAAGACTGCGTCCCTCAGGATCAGTTTGGCTTAGCCATATAGGCGAGGGTAGAACTTGACTTATACTAAACTAGCCCATCATCACTGTGCAAGCGAGGCTATCCTCTGCTTAACTGAAACTGGAATTCATTATTAAACTGCAACTGAATCGGATTTAAATTGCTTCGCCCCAAAGAATTTGACTTAGCGCTTTTGTAGCCTTTCCTTTAACTTACTGCTAACTTGTTTTAGTTTGCATCGCAGTGCGCTATGTTCGCCAATCTTGTGACTTGATGAAAGAGATCAGAAAGTTGCCACTTGCTTTTTCAATTGAAACTTTAAATCCTAAGCAGGAGCAACATCTGAGGCAGCTGATGTGTATTCCTAGAAGAGGTTGGCAGTCGCTTATCCGAGATGATCCACTTCGAGGCGAGACTGGTAGTCGCTTATCCGAGATGATTCACTTCAGGAAAGCGGACGTCATCTGTAAGGTCTCGGATCCTTCCCTTACCTATTTTCATCAAGAAAGATCCAACCTGCTGGTGGCGATCAGTCCTTTGCCAGTTTTGATCAAAGAAGGTCCAGCTTCCTGTTGCACAATCTGCCATTATGCGAAGGATTGCGGCATTGTCCTGGTGGCACCATCTGTTTCGCGAAGGATTACAACCTTGTGCAGGAGGAAGGCCTTTCGTGTCCAGTTGGTTTGGCTTGAAAGTAGATAAGATCACTTGCATGCCTTTCGAGCAAATGACTCTGTTGTATAAAACACAACCTTGATGTAGTATCAATGTACCTTTCCTTTTAAATCAATGAAAGTTTATTTTTTGCTCATCTGATTTTTGTTTTGCTTTTATTCTGAATTAACTCAGCGGAGCCATGCGAAGCTAAGGACAATCCTTTCTGAATCAGGGATGAGCTTCCAGCGAAGCTAGCATAAATTTTTCCGCGAAGTTCGGACTGTGCCTTTAGCGGAGCTATTGATACGTCGCGCTAAGTCAGCATTTGACTTGTGGCGGAGTTAGCCCTAAGCGGGCTGCATCAGCGCTTCTCGGGAAGGCGCTTTAGGCGCCATTTCAAATTAATTTGAAACGACAGCCTGTACTCTTTTCGATGCGTCGTTTCAGGCGATCATTGGCCTATAAAAGCCCGATCGGGCTGAGAGAGAAAGCATCACTTCTCTTTAAAATTTTCCAGAGCACTTGACTCTTCTTCTTCCTATTTCCTCTTCATTCAAGAGCTTAAGAACTTTCACAGTTCTTCAATGACTCCCAAGAGACGAGCGGGAAAAGAGGTCACAATCTCTGCAACGGAGGGTCCTTCTCCTCCTTCGGTCATCAAACGACCGATCACCGGTAGGGATTTTTCCCTTTAAGAGAGAGATTGCCATTTCTCTCTTTAAGCCGATTTCTGGCTGTCTTTAAATGAATCCAGGACAATCAATCATGATCTTTGTGATTTTAGGGAGTTTATTTCCCTGAATTTTCTTCAATTTCTTGATCGGGAATTCAAGAACTGAAGAGTTCTTCTTTAAGCTTCTAAGCGAAGTTATCCTTAGGCGGTTCACATCCTGTTGAATGACAGGATGCGAGGCTGTCCTTTAAAATTTGACAGAAAAGAACCGTACTACCCTTCTGATAAAGTTAGCCCTTGGGGCTTTGTCGCATTCTGTTGTTCGAATCTAAGCTTCTAGAGCGAAGCTAACACTTGGATATTTTTCTGCATCCTGCCTTCGTGTGGGATGCGGAGTTACACTGCAGCTGCAAAGCTAAGCTTCGGGGCGAAGCTATCGTTAGGCCAGCTTCACTCAGAGAGCGAGGCTATGCCTTACAAAAATTGCATTTTTATTTTAACCTTTGTTTGGCTGATGAACTAATCATAGTTTTTCTTTGTTCTTGCAGTGCACTACACTCTTGGTCCTTTGAACAGTCTATTTGGGACGGCCAAGGGATTAGACGGCAATGTTGGCCTGCAGTTCCAAGGGTAGGCTTCTCTGTTCAGCGAGCGGAGCTCTCCTGCTCGAGACACGCTTATTTACGGTAGGGATCAACGCACCATGAGAAGCATCCTGACTACTGCTTCCTTGAAGATTTTGACCGACGAACCTATCAGAAGCCTGACTTCATGTTTGGGGATGCGGCGCCAGACATGATCGCCAGCTGCTAGCCGGAGAAGGGCAGTGGATTTTTCAATTGGATGGCGAGAAGTTCTATCTTCCATGGCTCTTTCCCTTGTCTTTCTTTCAATGCGTGACGAAGACTCGAAAGATGCAATGGCAAGTGAGTAGGAGTACTCACTCCGTTCACGTAGGGAAATTGATACTTCCCTCACCCGGTTACACAAGGGCGGGACCTTCTCGTTGCATAATGGGTCTACACCCTGGGAATGTATCGCGAGACATCCCAGTGGGAGAAAATCCTATGGTGGCACGGACTTTTGGCAATCAATTCTTTAAAGTTCATGGGAATTTCCCAGCCACCGATTTTAGGACTTCAGGGTGGATTCACCCTCCGAAGGCATGATAGAGGGATTTGACTCTATATGTCCTTGCTCATTTAGAGGAGGATTTGGAGAGGCTGAATCTTTATGAAGCCGTCAGGGCGACCTGCTATGGCATTCCGATGAGGTAGCGAACTTTTACGCCATCTTCGAGTTATACTGCCCGGATACAGGGACTTTCTTCACCCCTGTTGGCGAATTGGGTATGGCTCTGCACGAGATGTGGGAAGTCTCTGCTCTACCTTTGGGATCTCTCCCATACGAAGAATATTTCCCATGCGAGGAGGAATTGGCACTTCTGGAGAAGCAGGAGCCCGCCTTGTTTGAGACCTACCGGAGTTAATGTGCCACTTGTACATTTGCTCCAACATGTATCGAAGCAGTAAAGAACTTCATGCAGCTTGAAGAGCTGGGGAGAGTGTTTGTTCCCCGATATGGAAAATACTCCTGAAGCGGCTCATTGTGGAGTCGCTGACGAAGACATCTTTAGCCGGATGCAAAAGCATTCTCAAGGGGATCTAATTGTGGAAGAAGACAATGGCCCCTATGAGAAAGGTGATATTCTTCGAAGTTTCCATCACCAGGCTCATCGGCAGATGTCCCGAAAGGCACTGCTGGCTGTTTTCTTGACAGTCTGGTTGAAGAGGTGCGTGGTGCCATCTTCGTCGGGTGACGTCATTCATCCGACTGTCCTGCTGCCTGCTGTTCGTCTAGTCCATGGTCGTTCTCTGGGACTTCTTCCGGCCATGGTGTGTTGTATTTCAGAGAGGCCTTCATGTATTGACGGAGGCTTTCTGTAGGCCACAAACGACGAAGCGGGGAAAGGGGACTGTTTTGCCCAGCGACGGACCGAACCCCAAAATAGGTCTGCCGTATACATATTTGATGGCGTGGTTTGCCCTTCAATGTCCCTCCTTGATCGAAGCTGGAGAGGACCCCCCAGAAGGTGTTCGAACGGCACTTCTCCGCCGATTCGAGGGATGTTCATGGCTGAGGACTTACGTGGCTGCGGTCCGTAAGTTGCTGAATCGCTATGACGTCTATAGCCTTTTCCGTTGCTTCCCCTATATTCAGGATGCGGGCTATAGAGAGGAGTTCAAAGACTCGGGGAAGGGCAGACATCATTGAGCCGGGAAATTTTTGAGTGGCTGGTCAGCATTCGGCCCTCACATTTATTGTACAGAAGCGGGAACACCTGTTACTTGGCGCCTTATGTTCCAAGTCGGTTTGCCCGTCAGTTTAGATATGACCAACTGTACGTGGGCAACCCAATCCTCAGTCTGGCTTTCATGGGGCCTCATCGATGGAGCCCGTGCCTGGCGGTTCTTCATTGCAGACTGTACTGAGACGCAACTGTGCATGTCGCTAAGAACTCTGAACCTTTTAATAACCCTGGGATTCTGCCAGTGGTATGCAACCTCAAACTCCACACCCACCGGATTCTCTATCAACTCTTCTGGTGTGAAGTTGATTTCTCAGCGGCTAAAGCGGAAGGTCACTGAGAAAGTTGAGGGTAAAAGGGTTCGCGTCCTAGGCCTTGGGAGTTTATTGCTGTTGACGATAGTGAAGCCTTGGATGCAGAAAGTCCTCGCTTCGAAGTGGAGACAGGTGCCGAGACTCCTGCAGTTGTTTCTGGCGTAGTGGGGATGGCCCCCACAGAACATGTAGAAGAGTGGAGGAGGAGGATCCCGACGTCCACTTCAAGCGAAAACGGAAGAGTGAATCTCGCAGGAAGCATGTGGTGAAGAACCCCCGTCGCCGCCCCTACAGTTTGTTGGTCCCGAGATGATGCCAATTGTTGAACTTTCTCTGTTGGCACTAATAGATCTAAAATTCGAAGTCAACACAAATACTAAACAAAGAAGGATTAAAATTAAACAAATAAATAAACTTGCAATAAAGGAAAAGTAAATCTCAGAAAGTTAGACAAACGCAAACACGAGAGATTTATCCTGGTTCGGTCCTCGTGACCTACATCCAGTCCCCAAGCCACCCGCTTGAGATTTTCCTTTATCCTTGATTTGTAGGTCACGAGGACCGGATGTAGGTCACGAGGACCGAACCAGGATAAATCTCTCGTGTTTGCATTTGTCTAACTTTCTGAGATTTACTTTTCCCTTATTGCAAGTTTATTTATTTGTTTAACTTTAATCCTTCTTTGTTTAGTATTTGTGTTGACTTCGTATTTTAGATCCTTTAGTGCCAACAGAGAAAGTTCAACAATTGGCATCATCTCGGGACCAACATTTGGTATCAGAGCCCGAACCGGCATACAAGCCCTGCATACCTAGTCAACAACAAGCAAGGATGGCAAAGGATTTCCCTTCATCACAATTCAAAGAATGACATTCTCAAGGATAAAGAAATCTCAAGCGGGTGGCTTGGGGACTGGATGTAAGTCACGAGGACCGAACCAAGATAAATCTCTCGTGTTTGCGTTTGTCTAACTTTCTGAGATTTACTTTTCCTTTATTGCAAGTTTATTTATTTGTTAACTTTAATCCTTCTTTGTTTAGTATTTGTGTTGACTTCGTATTTTAGATCCATTAGTGCCAACAGAGAAAGTTCAACAATTGGCATCATCTCGGACCAATATTTGGTATCAGAGCCGAACCGTCATACAAGCCCTGCATACCTAGTCAACGACAAGAAAGGATGGCAACGGAGTTTCCTTCATCACAATTCAAAGAAGAACATTCTACAGAACGTCCACCGCTATTTGACGGATCCAACTACAACTATGGAAGTGTAGAATGAAGATCTACTTGCAATCGCTCAACTACGAACTTTGGAACATCGTTGAAGCACCGTACACCAAACCGCCTACCCACTACAACGCTTGGAGTGATGATCAAAAGAGGAATGCGAACCTTGACGCCAAAGCGATAATGCCTTGTTCTGTGCCTTAACGAAAGAAGAGTTCAACCGTGTGTCAACAGCCACTTCTGCAAAGCAAATATGGCATACTCTTCAGGTAACACACGAAGGCATAAATAAAGTTAAAGAATCTAAGATTTCTGCTCTTGTCCACAGGTTTAAATTATTCAAATGGAGGAGAATGAAATCATATCAGAAATGGTTACAAGATTTATCAACATTACCAATTCCTTAGCATCCCTTGGAAAGGAATACACACAAGTCAAAAAGTTCGCAAGATCTTTCGTGCACTCATACCAGAATGAGAGAAAAAGACAACCGCAATTGAAGAAGCCAATGATCTCTCAACTATATCGTCAAAAACCTTATTGGAAATCTAATGGCATATGAAGTGCAATTAGAAGAAAGAAAAGTATGAACGACAACCTTATTCAAAGAAGAAAGAACTTGCCTTCCATGCATCCTCAGACACGGACGATTCCGATGACGATGAAGAGGAGATGGCAATGCTTTCAAGGAAATTCAGGAGATTTCTAAGCAATCACCTATTCACCCCCCCCTCTCTACGTGATTCTACAATTGGTATCAAAGCCAAGTGTTCTGAATTTGGGTCTTACAACCTAGAGTTAAAGATCTTCATTTTTAGGCTAATCACAATATTTGTACACACACCATGGACTTCATGTCACCACCCACCTTTGACATTCTTAACATGCAAATTTGGAAAGTTAAGATGTCTTTATTCCTCAAGGCCTTAGGTATTCATGTTTATTTTGCCACCACTAAAAATGATTATTGTTTAAATGGCAAAAACATGGAGGCTAATGCAAAAGCCCTAAATGCTTTAAAGAGTACCCTAAATGATGATTATTTATCTATGGTTGCTAACATTGATTTGGCTTTTGTAGTTTGGAACATCATCACCTCCCTTGGCGAAAAAGATCTATATTATCCCGGGAGAGATTCGGATGTTGGAAGCGACGTCTCCAATAAGTGCTATATGGTCCAAGGGGATAACCCCTTGAGGTAACTACCGAATCCGAGGTAGATGAAGATACATGTCATATGATGAGCTTAGCACTTTTTGTCAACTCCTTCTTGAGAAATATGACATGATTAAGAAAGAAAATAAAAATTTGAAAAAGAAATTTAATTGCATGCATAAAGAAAATGATTCTTTCAAAAATAATTTGCATGTTTAGTAAAGAAAAAGAAGATTTGAAAAATGAAAATGTTTCCCTACTTTCAAAATTGAGTGATCTTTGTGAAGGAAACACATCTTTGAAAATAAAATGTTTTGGTGGAAAAACAAAAGGAAGTTGTTTTTCAAGAAAATAATTCTTTAAAAAGAAAATTTTGTGAAAAAGAAAAAGAAAGTTTTTGTAAAAAGAATAAGAAAAATGATTTTAAATCTCACCATGCTTTACATGCCACCATTGATAATAGTGATATTAAATTTTTGAAAAATAAATCAGTAGTTTGAGCTCAACTTTGAGCAAATGTGCATTTGATCATTCTAGGTTGGAGTCTATGTTTTCAAAGAACAAACTCCACACATTCATGCACATCATCATGATGCATTTGCTTATGTTGCACGTCATGCTCACACTCACACACATAAGCATACTAAGGTGTACACTTGTACACATTGTGGCCGCAAAGACCATTTAGCAAAATTTTGTTTTGATAAGTTGTATGTTTTAAATTTTGCTAAAAATAAAATGTTTGGGTGCCTTACAATGCTAACCCCCAAGGACTCAAAGAAATGGGTACCAAAACCCCCACCTTGTGTTTTTGATGTAGGTGAGGGCTCTCACACGACGTGAGAGAGGTGGTGCCTTGATGGTGGTTGCATGTACTTGAAGGACATATAATTGATGCATCCCTATCAAGGAGTTTTGGTGGGTCAACCACCATGTTTGAGTTTTGGAACATAGTTCCTTAGTTGGTAACTATTTCTAAACTCTTATTTCATTTACATGCTTATTCATTTGTAATATCATATAGCATGTTCATGTTTTTTTTTTTATGTGCTTCATGTGGTAAATACTAGTTTAAATGTAGTTTTTATTAAAACTTAGATTTATACATGTACAAGTAGTGAGCAACAAATTGATTCATATATGTTTGCACTTCATGCTCATTTGTACCACTATATGCACATGTATAGCCTAGTTTTGATGATTCTTTCATTTATACTTATTTTGCCAATTTTCGTATTTTTACTTCATGTATATGTAATTTTTATTCAAATCTAATAATATACATGTATATCCTTTTTTAGTCTCTTGCCTTCATGCAAATACTATTAATAGACTCGTTTTATTTTGGATATGTATGCATATTATTAGATTTAGATAAATAATACATATACCTAGAAGTTTATTGTTTTTAATGAAAATAAATTTTCATGTTTTGTTTGATAAAATAAAATGAATATTTGTTTTTGTCATTTTGAGCCTTAATGACTATTTTCATGAAATACTATATACATAATTCTTATACACTCATACTTCATTTTTTTGTCATGACTTTGATTCATGAACACTTTTATGAGCTTAATCGATTTTGAGTGTCATCTTTTGTGTATTTGGTATGATTCATGAAATACATATGATTTGGTTTCATGTTTTTGAAGGATCTTTAACTAGTTTTTTAAAAATTATAACTAGTTATTTATTCTTCAATGTTTTTTGAGTTATACACATGATCCTATTATTGTTTCAATCGGTATCATTGAATCATTTCAATTGGTATCAATTTGACTCTATTTTTGTATATACTCATAGTTTTGTTTTCTTATATATGTATGTATCAATTTCATTTGGTATACTCATTTTTTTATACATATATATGAGTTATTTGTGCTTGAGTTAAAATTGTTTACATGTTTAAAGCACAAAGTTATTTATGATAAGAAAATAAAATTTTAAGAAAAATTCTCAAGATTTGTTTTATTGAAAAAATTCAAATTTTGTTTTATTAGAAAAATTCAAAATTTTTGATTTGTATTGCCTATATGCAAGGAGAGCTTAACATCTCTTCTACATATAGATTCATGTTGAGTGTATTGTATATTGAGGAGCTTGACAACTCTTCTTTATGTGGTATACGTGTGTAGGGGAGTTTCACATCTCCTCTTATGCATTACATAATATGTGTTATGTGAATTGGGGCTTGTCATCCCTTCTTCATGTAATGCATATGTGTAGGGAAGCTAACTTAGCGTCTTCCTCTTCATGAATATATATCGCATATAACCTTTTATTGACTTATTTGCTTACACCCCTTATTGGTCTCTTTGTTTATGACAAAAAGGGGAGAAAATTTGATGATTTTGTTTTTACTTTAACCCATTTGTTGATGATTGATAAAAAGGGGAGAAGTATTTGAGATATATGCATGTTTTTCCTTACTTAAGGGGGAGAAGTATTTGTTTTCCTTGCTTAAGGGGAGTAGTTTTTATGTTTATGCATATATATATTTTGTTTTGCAAATAGGAGAAAAAGATTTTGTGATTTTGTTTTATGCTTGATTAGCATGTTTACTTCTATATTTGCATACATGTTTATGTGCCTCATTGCATATTTATTTTGTTTATTTGGTATGCATGAGTTAAGGGGGAGCTTCTTTGGAGCTTTACTTTAATCCATACATATATAACTTCATGAGTTTTTCATCATTAAAAGTGGGAGATTGTTGGCGCAAAGGCCCATCACTCTAGTTTTGATGATGATCAACTCATGTAGTTATAGTACTAAGATCTTGTGTTTAATTAGTGACAGATTTATAATCAAGATCTTGGTAGGTGCATAACTTTAAAAAAGGATTTAAAGTCATTTTGGAGCTAACACGGTTTAAATCCAAGAGCCATTGGATCGTGTTTTGACCAAGTCAAGAAGATGAGAAGGCTTCAAGTGAAGACTTCAAGAAGATGAAGACTTGTGTCTAGGTTTGTTTTTAGAAGATTTTATTTTTTTAGATAAAATGTAAAGTAGAGTAGTTGGTGGATTGCTCAAGTATACATATACACACACACTCTTGATAGTTTTGTTTTTACAAAAGAATTTTTATTTTAGAAATATAGTTTTGGTTTTTGGTACTTCTTATATACATGTTTTAACCAAAACCTTATTTAGTGCTTAATGTCAAAAATATAGATAATTCACCATGTTTCTGTAGTGGATCATATCCATACACCATATGCTTTCAAAGTTGTTTAAATATCTTGTTTTTGTATTTGGTGAAGTTTTGGAAAAACAAGTTTTGAAAAATCAAGTTTGAAAAATTCTGTTTTTCATTTGAGCTAATATTTCCAACTTACAAAAATAGTCCAAATTATTTGTAACATGCCTTGATTTTGTGCAAGCATATTTGTTTATCAAAGTACATTAGTAAAACTATTTTTGTACATTTTTTCTATATTTTTATGAGATTTTATTTAAGCCAAAAAGACCTAGTTTTTAAATCCCCATGACTGTGTTGTGCTGCCTGGCTTCAGCCGGTCGACCGGGACGGTCGACCGCGCGACGTGCACAGACGTGCACAAGGCTGGCTGGAGGGCCGGTCGACCGGGATGGTCGACCGTCCAGAGAGCTTTGCTCTCTGGAAAGCCTCGGTCGACCGGACGGTCGACCGGCAGAGTCTTGAAGGTTCACCTAGAGGGGGGTGAATAGGTGATGGCTAATCTAATGGTCACTTAGTGCCAAATGATGCGGAAGCTAAAAACAATTATGACCTAATTCAAACTTTTTACACTAAACACCACGTATAACACAAGAGTGTTGCCGAATTCCCCGTGAAGGGCTCTGGACAAACTCCTCTAGATTCCCCTTGAATGGGTTGAGGAGTCGCGTTGGCTCTTTTGGTTAAATACAAGTGTTAGAAAACAATCCCAAGCAAGTATATCAATTTAAACAATATATCAAGCATGTAAATGTAAAGACAATAATTGAATGCAAGATACAAACAAGTAAGGGAGAGAGAGAAAAGGCAATCGCAAACACAAAGGGTTTGTTTCGAGGTTCGAGCACACTTGCTCTACATCCCCGCCTTCGACACACGAAGGATTTCCACTATGCAAGATCCCAATGGATCTCTCCCTCGTGCCGCAACACCTACAAGCCCTCGGACTCCCTAGTCCCGTACACACGCAAGCTCACTAACTCGCCGAGGCCGCACCTCAAACCACCGAGTTCACACAAGAACTCTAAACCACTGCGAGCACACTTGCCCGCCTCCTCGAAGAACAAAGAAAAGATCTCTTGGTGATCTAAACACTTTGATTACCAATAAAAACTCTCACTACAACACTCCTATAAGAATGAACAGCTCAATGGATGCTCAAGTGTTGGTGTGAGAAAACAAGGAAGAGAATGGTGGAGAAAAACTCAAAGAATTCACTTTTACACTCTTGATAAAACTTTCCTTTTGATTGGAATATTTGTCCTCAATTTTGTGGAGAAAAACCTCTGAAAAGAGTAGGAAAAACTGGCTCTAAAACTTCTCCAAAATCTTAAAGAAAACAGCCCCAAATGACCCTTTATATAGAGTCGGAAAACTAGCCGTTGGGGCTCTGTCAGGCCTGCCGATCGACCGGCCCGTCGACCGCCAACGGTCAGAAATCCGACCGTTGGAGCCACGGTCGACCGCCCGGGTCGACCGAGCCACTGGAGCAGAGAGTAGAACTCTCTGTCGGTCGACCCGTACGGTCGGCCGAAATTTCCAGAGAGCAGAGCTCTCTGGAACGGTCGACCGGCACGGTCGGCCGTCCTCCAGTGCACAAAGGCGTGCACCTGTGCACGTCGGTCGACCGATCCGGTCGACCGACTTCAGGATTAGTCGACTATATAGTCGACTTGCTGAAGCCAGAAACAGAAATTTGGGATTTAAAACTTGGTCTTTTTGATTGAAATAAAATCCCATAAAATACTTAAAAATTTACAAAAATAGTTAACCAATATACTTTGATATACAAACATGCTTGCATAAAATAAAGGCATGTTATAAAAGATTTAGACTATTTTTGTAATATGGAAATATTGGCTCAATTGAAAACTTGTATTTTTTCTAAAACTTATTTTCCAAACTTCTTCATGATACAAAAACAAGATATTTTGAATTCATTAAAGCATAGTGTATATGGATATGATCCACTACACAATTAAGATGAAATATCTATGTTTTTGACATTAAGCTCTAAATATGGTTTTGGATAAAGATATGCATATAAGAAATTCCAAAACCAAAAAGTATTTTTCCAAAATGAAAGTCTTTTCTAAATCTGAAAATTCTTTTATGAAAATAATTCTATCAAGAGTGTGTGTGTATATATACTTGAGCAATCCACCACTATTCTATCCTTTACATTTTATCTAAAACAAAAACAAAATCTTATACTAGACACAAGTCTTCATCTTCTTGAAGTCTTCACTTGAAGGCTTCTCATCTTCTTGACTAGGTCCAAGCTTGATCCAAAAGCTCCTTGGATCACACCGTGCTAGCTCCAAATCTTGACATTTTATCATTTGTTGAGCTATGCACCTACTAAGATCTTGATAATGAATCTGTCACTAATTAAACACAAGATCATTAGTAAACATAACTTCATGAGTTGATCATCATCAAAACTAGGGTAATAGGCCTTTGGGCAAACAATCTCCCCCTTTTTGATGATGACAAAACTCATGAAGTTATATATGCATGGATTAAAGTAAAGCTTCAAAGAACATGAAATAAACAATAATATATGGCAATGAAGCTCATAAAATGTATGCAATGTATGGAGATAAATATGAAATCCTTTTTCTCCTAGTTGCAATACAAAACATATATGCATAATTAACAAGGAAGACAAATACTTCTCCCCCTTAAGCAATAAAAACATACATATAAACTCAAATACTTCTCCCCCTTTTGTCAATCATCAACAAAGGGTTCAAAGTAAAATCAAATCAAACAAATTTTTCTCCCCCTTTTTGTCAAAAACAAGAGATCAAGAAGGGTAATACAAATCAATCAATAAAGATTTATATGCGATATACATTCATGAAGAGGAAGACGCTAAGTTAACTTCCCTACACAAATGCATTACATGAAGAAGGGATGACAACCCTAACTCACATAACACATATTATGTAATGCATAAGAGGAGATGTGAAGCTCCCCCTACACACGTATATCATATAAAGAAGAGTTGTCAAGCTCCTCAATTTGTAATATACTCAACATGAATCCATATGTAAGAGAGATGTTAAGCTCTCCTTGCATATAGGAAATACATATCAAAACATTTTGAGTTTTTCTAATTTTTCTTAAACAATTTTTAAAGGTATCAGAGCTCTTGTAAAGCAAACAAATTTTTAAGATACCAAATTGAAAATAATCATTATTATAAAACATATTGATACCAATTGAAATTTAACAAATATGAAGTTGAAACATATTGATACCAATAGTAAACATAATGATCAAATATTTTTATTTTTCATCAAAACTTTGTGCTTTAAAAATATGAACCATTGAAAGTTAAGCACATGAAAATCATATATATGTATGAAATGAGTATACCAATTGATATTGACACATACATATATAAGCAAACAAAATATGAGTATATACAAAAATTATCAATTTAGATACCAATTGAAAAGATCCAATGATACCAATTGACATAAGTAAGTTTAAGTGTATATCTCATATAACTACCACCCAATCATGGTTCAAGTTTAAATGATTTTCATTTTAAAGCATTCATGAACATGATCTCCCATCCATCCTCCCATAAATGGTAGGGGTTTTCAAAAATAGATTTGAAAAATAAGCTTTGTTTGAAAACTCTACCAATGAAGGACAATTAACTAGTTAAAATAATTTTGAAAACTAGTTAAAGATTCTTCAAAACATGAAATCAAAGCATATATATTTCATGAATCATACTAAATACAAGAATTGACACTCGATTTATGAAGCTCAAAATATGTTCATGAATCAAAGTCATGACAAAATAAATAAAGTGTGAGTGTTCAAAAGTCATGTAAATAGCATTTTCATGAAAATAGACATTGAAGCTCAAAAAAAAAAATGTGAGTATCATTTTTAAATCATAAAAATTCATTTTTTTTATAAAACAAAGCACACTTCTACGTATATGTATGATTTATCCAATCCTAACAATACACATACATATCCCAAACATAAAAGTCTATTAATAGTATTTGCATAAGGGCAAGAGACTCAAAATGGATATACATGTATATTTATTAAATTTGAATAAAATATACATATACATGAAGTAAAACATGAAAATTATCAAACAAGTATAATGAGGAATCATCAAAACTAGGCTATACATGTGCATATAGTGGGTACAAATGAGCATGAAGTGCAAACATATATAAATCACGTGTAACTCACTATTTGTACATGTATAATATAAGTTTTGATAAAAACTACATCTAAGCATGTTTTTACCACATGAAGCACATAAAGACATAAAACATAAACATGCTATGAATATGATAAATGAACTAGCATGTACATAAAAAGTAAGAGTTTAGAGATCGTTACCAACTCCAAAGCTCCAAACATGGTGGTTGACCTACCAAAACTCCTTGATAGCGATGTATCTATATATGTGTCCATCAAGTCCAAGTGCATCCACCATCAAGGCACCAAATCTCTCACGTCTTGAGAGATCCCTCACCTACATCAAAAACATGGGGTGGGGGTTTTGGTACCCATTTTTTCTTGGGTCCTTGGGGGTTAGCTTTGTAAGGCACCCAAACATTTTTATGATTAGCAAAATTTAAACATGCAACTTATCAAAATAAAATTTTGCTAGATGGCCTTTGCGGCCACATGTGTATATTTGTACACCTTAGAATGCTTATGAATGTGATTGTGATCGTGACGTGCAACATAAGCATATTTTTTTAATTCTTAATCTCACTATCATCAATGTGGCATGTAAAGACATGTGAGATATAGAGTCATTTTTCTTCTTTTTAGAAACTTTTTCTTTTTCCTTTTTTTTTTCAAAAATTTTCTTCTTTAAGAAGTGTTTTCTGGCAAAACAATTTCTTTTTGTTTTTCCTCCAAAATAATTTTATCCTTCAAAATAGTGTTCCCTTCACACAAATCATTTAATTTAGACATAAGGGAAACATTTTCATCTTTCAAATCTTCTTTTTCTTTTTCTAAGCATGCAATCTTGTTTCTAAATGGATCTTGTTCTATATGCATGCAATCAAATTTTCTTTTCAAATTTTTATTATCCTTTTTAATCATGTCATATTTCTCAAGCAATAATTGACAAAATGTAGATAGCTCATCATATGACATGTTATTATCCTCATCCTCAGATTCGGTAGTTACCTCAAGGGGTTATCCCCTTGCACCATATAGCACAAGTTGGAGGTGTTGCTTCCAACGTCTGAATCGCTCCCCGCATAGTATTGATCTTTTTCACCGAGTGAGATGAGGGTATTTCAAACTACAAAAGCCGAATCAAAGTTAGAAACTCTAGATAAATAAAACATCATCTAGGGTAGACTTTAAAGCATTAGGGCTTTTGCATTAGCCTCAAAATTCTTACCATCTAAACAATATGCATTATTAGTAGTGGCAAGATAAACATTATAACCTAAGGCTTTGAGGTACAAGGACATCTTCACCTTCCATATATGGATGTTAACAATGTCAAACATGGGTGGTGACATGAAGTCCATGGTGTGTGTACAAAAATATTGTGATTAGCCTAAAAATGAGGATCTTTAACTCTAGGTTGTTAGACCCAAATCAGAGTACCAAGCTCTGATACCATTGAAGGTTCACCTAGAGGGGGGTGAATAGGTGATGGCTAATCTAATGGTCACTTAATGCCAAATGATGCGGAAGCTAAAAATAATTATGACAATTCAAACTTTTACACTAACACCACGTATAACACAAGAGTGTTGCCGAATTCCCCGTGAAGGGCTCTGGACAAACTCCTCTAGATTCCCCTTGAATGGGTTGAGGTGCTGCGTTGGCTCTCTTAGTTGA
Organism: Agave tequilana; assembly: GCA_038442645.1. Classification (NCBI taxonomy): domain Eukaryota; kingdom Viridiplantae; phylum Streptophyta; class Magnoliopsida; order Asparagales; family Asparagaceae; genus Agave; species Agave tequilana. The sequence goes on along the minus strand of JAVJIF010018089.1, from coordinate 18,192 downwards.
ATACAAGTGTTAGCAAACAATCCAAGCAAGTATATCAATTTAAGCACAATATATCAAGCATGTAAATGTAAAGACAATAATTGAATGCAAGATACAAACAAGTAAGGAGAGAGAGAGAAAGGCAATCGCAAACACAAAGGGTTTGTTTCGAGGTTCGAGCACACTTGCTCTACATCCCTGCCTTCGACACACGAAGGATTTCCACTATGCAAGATCCCAATGGATCTCTCCTCGGTGCCGCAACACCTACAAGCCCTCGGACTCCCTAGTCCCGTACACACGCAAGCTCACTAACTCGCCGAGGCCGCACCTCAAACCACCGAGTTCACACAAGAACTCTAAACCACTGCGAGCACACTTGCCCTCCTCCTCGAAGAACAAAGAAAAGATCTCTTGGTGATCTAAACACTTTGATCACCAATAAAAACTCTCACTACAACACTCCTATAAGAATGAACAGCTCAATGGATGCTCAAGTGTTGGTGTGAGAAAACAAGGAAGAGAATGGAGGAGAAAAACTCAAGAATTCACTTTTACACTCTTGATAAAACTTTCCTTTTGATTGAAAATATTTGCCCTCAATTTTGTGGAGAAAAACCTCTGAAAGAGAAGAAAAACTGGCTCTAAAACTTCTCCAAAATCTTAAAGAAAACAGCCCCCAAATGACCCTTTATATAGAGTCTGGAAAACTAGCCGTTGGGGCTCTGTCAGGCCTGCCGGTCGACCGGCCCGGTCGACCGCCAACGGTCAGAAATCTGACCGTTGGAGCCACGGTTGACCGCCCGGGTCGACCGAGCCACTGGAGCAGAGAGTAGAACTCTCTGTCGGTCGACCCGTACGGTCGGCCGAAATTTTCAGAGAGCAGAGCTCTCTGGATCGGATGACCGGCACGGTCGGCCGTCCTCCAGTGCACAAAGCGTGCACGTCTGTGCACGTCGGTCGACCGATCCGGTCGACCGACTTCAGGATTAGTCGACTATATAGTCGACTTGCTGAAGCCAGAAACAGAAATTTAGGATTTAAAACTTGGTCTTTTTGATTGAATTAAAATCCCATAAATACTTAAAAATTTACAAAAATAGTTTAACCAATATACTTTGATATACAAACATGCTTGCACAAAATCAAGGCAGTTATAAAGATTTGGACTATTTTTGTAATATGGAAATATTGGCTCATTGAAAACTGTATTTTTCTTAAACTTATTTTTCCAAACTTCTTCATGATACAAAAACAAGATATTTTGAATTCATTAAAGCAAAGTGTATATGGATATGATCCACTACACAATTAAGATGAAATATCTATGTTTTTGGCATTAAGCTCTAAATATGGTTTTGGATAAAAGATATGCATATAAGAAATTCCAAAAACCAAAAGTATTTTTCCAAAATGAAAGTCTTTTCTAAATCTGAAATTCTTTTATGAAAACAATTCTATCAAGAGTGTGTATGTATATGTACTTGAGCAATCCACCACTATTCTATCCTTTACATTTTATCTAAAAAAAACAAAATCTTATACCTAGACACAAGTCTTCATCTTCTTGAAGTCTTCACTTGAAGGCTTCTCATCTTCTTGACTAGGTCCAAGCTTGATCCAAAAGCTCCTTGGATCACACCGTGCTAGCTCCAAATCTTGACATTTTATCCTTTGTTGAGCTATGCACCTACTAAGATCTTGATAATGAATCTGTCACTAATTAAACACAAGATCATTAGTAACATAACTTCATGAGTTGATCATCATCAAAACTAGGGTGATAGGCCTTTGGGCCAACAAGTCTGCTCTCTGTTCCAGAGGTTCGTTGACCGGGCGGTCGACCGATGGCACAACGGTCTGAAATATGACCGTTGGCCGTTGACCGGTGGTCGACCGACAGGCCTGACAGACCTCCAACGGCTAGTTTTTCTAGCCCTATAAATTTAGGGGTTTGGGCATTGTTTTTCAACAAGATTTTTAGTGGACTTTGAGCCAGTTTTTCCCACTTCTTTAAAGAGTTTTTCTCCACTAAATTGAGAGCTAATACTTTCAATCAAAAGGGGAGTTTTTATCAAGAGTGTTAAAAGAGATTTTCTTGAGTTTTCCTCCACCATCTCTTTCCTTGTTTACTCACACATACACTTGAGCTATCCATTGACATTCATCCTATAGGAGTGTTGTAGTGAGAGTTTTTATTGGTGATCAAAGTGTTTAGATCACCAAGAGATCTTTTTCTTGTTTCTTTGAGGAGGCGGACGAGTGCGTTCGCGGTGTTGACACTTAAAAAAGACAAGATTCTTATTGTCTAAACAATGTCTAAACTAGTTGACATTTACGAAAGACAAGTGACAGACGAGCTGAAGACCAGTTTTTCACCCATCTCCGAGGGGCAAGGAAGCAACTTGGACTCCACTGATCCAGCAAGCAGACAGTGAACCCGGATTATTTCTAAACAGACCTCAGCAGGTCTAAGGTGCTAGCACTTAGCATCGCATGAGCCCAAGGGATAGCCACGCTTGAGAGGCTAATATCACTTGACTTCGCCTTGAAGCCATTCGAAGCCTCGCCAGGAGCTAACTCGCAACTTCGCCACAGGGGACTTCCAGCTCCGCCAAAGGGTTTCTTTCAGACTTCGCCAGAAGCTACCTCTAGCTCCGCTACGAGCTCAATGCGGACGGCTCCGCTATTGGTCTGCTATGGTCAACCTTTGACCAATTAAATCTCCGGATGAGATCGGATCCAATCAGATCAAATCCAATTAAGATCAAATCAGAGATCAAATTTGGCAGTTGATTGCCCAATCTCTTGACTCTTCTAAAAACGAGTAAGAAGATCAGGGGAAATCCTCCAACGATATGGAAAGGATCAAGAAGATCAACCGACCTGCCAATTCTAGCTTCGCAGAAGCTGATCCTAGCCTCGCAGCAAGGCTACTTTCCAGATTCAAACAGATTCGATTCAATCTGTTTCTATATTTTCAAGGGACAATTATACCCCTGCTCTCCCTATAAATAGCCCGCCAGGGGTACAAGGAAGAGGATCGATCGATCGAAAAAGAGGACTTCACAAGCAGAGGCTTCTTCACGACGCACCGTGCGCTCTCGAATTCAGAGACTTTTTAGAGAATTGCTTTCTCTATCCAGGGTGTTGATACCCTAACATCGTCCTTCTTCTCAAGGAATCTCCGAACCAGGCGAGAAGGAATTCCTAATTGAAGGCGATTTTGAGAAGCAGCAAGAGGGTTCTACCAACCTTCTGTTCTCTGATTCCCGGAACCAGGCGAGAAGGGAATCTCATCGCTCGCATCGTCAAGGGACAAAGTGGTCGCTGACCAGACTCCTATCGGCACACTTCTCCAGAATCTCTGAGGAGATCTACTTGTAATCTTTTTAAGAATACTTATAATTTAGCTCCTCAACCTTTTTATTGTAAGTTTTCCCCCTTTGCGAATATAATGAAAAACAAGATGGCGACTCCGCTGGGGACTGAATTCTCCACTGTCGAGAATCAAGTGTCGCAATGCGACGAACAGACCTTCGGGTCTAACTCTGAATTCAGAAAAGCCGGTGCAGCCAGAGCCCCTCTGGCTAAATCTTCAAGGAAAGTCTCTGCGGAGACTGAAAAGGTTCCCTGCGAACCTACTGCGGTTATTTGGCGCAACAAGGAAGCATGTCAGCAGTCTGATTCCTTCACTTGTGAGAACTTGGTGTTCAGTTCGATCAAGGAAGATTTGAAGAAGTCCTCTCCGGGGGTGGCCCAATACTTCGAGCACGGAAGCATAGGAAGGTGTCCACGACCAAGGTTTCAAAGCAGAAGCCAGAAGCAGAATTCTGCAAACACCCCTCAGCCTCGCGTGTGGCTAATCAGGTTCCTTGTGAACCTAAGTCCCCTCTGCCAAGCGGGTATGGAAGCCTAAACAGAAGTCTCCGACCGAAGCTTCAGGCGTAGCTACGCCTAAACCGCGCCTTTCTCGCGAAGAAAAAGGCAGGATGCCTGTCTGCTCCAATCATAAAGTTACGACGGCAATCATACCATCGTCCAATTCAAGAGCAGCAATGCCTTGCGCCGGCCTCGTTCTCACGAACGAAGCTACTGTACCACAGCGTACGCGCAGGGTCCATGACCGCGAAGCTGAAGCCAAAGTACTATCTAAGGCTAATTGCCTTCGCAGCAGCATAGCGGGTAAAGCACCACAGCGTGCTCCGCTTTCCAGTGCGTCAAGCACTAAGCTCGCACCTGATGACGAAGCTAGAACCAAGCACTATTCAGTACTAATCTCATCTGCAGGGATAAAAGAAGCAGGACATCGTCCTATGTGCGATTCAAAAGAGCCTTTGCGCTCGATTGCAGAGACCCAACCGGGTTTGATTTAAGGGAATTGTTGATGGATAGACAAACCTCTTCCCCTGTTGTCAACAAGTGGGATGTCAGCTGGTGACACTCCACTCGGTCCATTGCCGGCTGGGACCAATCCCCGCCACGCCTCCAAGACGACGGTCAGTTTTTGATTGGCTATCGGTACAGGCCCCGAGGAAACACCGCAAAAGGAGCATCTCGCGAGATCTACCCTCTGCATCCGTCAACATGACCGGAAGAGGACGAGAGTCCCCAGATCCAGATTATAGCTCAGGCTTAGGCGAAGTCTTAGTGCATGAAGAAGGTATTTTCCGAAACACCAGATCCAGGGTGGCGATACCCTACACTTATGAACAACCTTCTTCCTCGATGGCCCTAGCCTCGTCACAGCCCAGGAGATCACTCCAATCATCGGATGAAGAAGATGAAGATAGTGGGTACGCCTCTTCGGCGACAGTTAGCTCGATGCGAACGGGCAAAGCATCAGTCAATATGGCTGATAATGCTAACGACGACCTTCGTCGACGTTTGGAAGCTCAGGAGCAAACTTCCAGAACCCAGCAAGAGGCTCTGGACAATATTCAATAGATGCTCGCTCAACTCCTCAGTAACCGGAATAACAATGATGCCGGGAGCAATCACGATGAGGAGGAACACTTCAGCAATGAGCAACCAAAGCCGGAGAAATCCAGGGAGGGTTCTTCCTTAGACGCCGAAGTCCTTAGGGCCTCCAAGCTCAAATCGCATCCCTAGCTCAGAGGGATGAATTAAAAAAGGTAGGGGCAGTCCGTCCTTATCCCTGGTGGGATTCGGTGCCATATCCACCGAAGTTCAAACCACCAATATTGCATACCTATGACGGAAAGAGCTCGCCAAATCAGCACATCTACTATTTTCGGTCTCAGACTGGTAATGTTTATAAGCAATGACGCCATCATGGCTAGGCTATTCATTGGCACCTTAAAGGGGTAGCATTTGACTGGTTCCGAAGTCTTCCCCCGGGCTCTATCACTCCTGGATCGACCTGGAAACTCGGTTCCTCTCTCGTTTCTATGAGGACGATACCGAAGTAACCATGGACAAGCTCCTCTCCCACTGTGCAGAGGAAGGGCGAATCTGTCCGTGACTACATTGAACGTTCAGAAACTTATCCTTGATGTGCCCAGCAGGGATGCCATTACCCATGCTCTTACAGACATACAGACACAACTTCCTAGACCAAGTGGAAGTTTGCATGGGGGCTGTCAAAGCCCACACTTGGAAGGAATTGGTCGAACAAGCAGAGATAGCCGAGAAGTCAGCTAAAAAGTTCGAACCATCCGCCCCTAGAGGCAAGTGGGGGACAAACAAAAGGGCGTAGCGACCTACCGCAATCTTCTCAAGCTAAAGGCAAAGAGACTATGTCTGTGGAGTTATCCAGAGATATGCAGTCAAAGACCAAGAAGAGCCGCTTCAACAATCAGGAGCCTAACTTCCCTCCAAAGCAGTACTCCTTCAAAGACGATCAGGTGGTCACGATATTCCATCTGCTCCACAAAGGGAACAAATGAAACTGCCAGATGCTCGGCGCCCCAATGAGATAGGGCGCACAGACGACCCAAATATTGCCTCTACCACAGGATGATCCACCATCCTACTGACAAGTGCTATGTCCTCAAGGACAGAATACAAGCCCTGATCGATGCCGGGGTTCTGACATTAAAGACGGAGCAGAAGAAAGTCACTGCCAATATGGTGACTCTTGAGTTCGGTAGCACCCAAAGGTCACAGTTCCTGACGGGACCTATCCAGCCCCTGCGCCACGGTTGGAAGTCAAGCATCCTTCAGCAACAACTCAAACAATAAGGGTCTTGTTCCCTTAACATTGGAGACAGGAGAGGTCATGTGGGTACACCCAGACCTCGTCCAAGAAGTACACTGGGATTCAAAGAAGCCTAAGTCAAAGGGAAAATCTTGCAATGTCATCTCCATCCTGCCAGACGACGGCAATCTTCCATCGGCTTCCCTCAGTGATTCAGAAGGGGAAAAGCTTGCTTGCACGGCGCAAGCCGATACGCCTCAACAGACGGGCACCCGATCCGGAAATCATACTTAAGGCAGTATGAAAAGTCTACTGATGAGACACAACAGCAAACGACGTCAGTACAAGCACCAGCATCCACTCCATTTCCAACCAAGGGAAAGAAAAGCCTAAGGAGGTACGGTTCGACCAGGTGTTGAAGAAACCATCAGGCCAGGGTTGGATACGCCCTTTCGTTTTGACATATTGGCCCATTTGGCTAATATCCCAGCTCGTATCACAATACATGAGCTCCTTCGTCTCTCAAGGAGACAAGAGAAGCACTCAGGGATGCGCTAGCCAATGCAGAATCCTTTCTGACATGCATGTCTGAAATCTCTAACGACGACGTTCAGTCTCCTTGCCCAGAATGTCATCATGCACAATCAAAGGTGCCCGCTATTACATTCACGGCGGAAGATATGCTTCTCAAAGACAACAAGCACGATCGACCTCTGTACTACACCGGATATATCGGTTCAACGTGCATTGAAAAGTTCACAAGCTCTTTGCATGTGGCTTCATCCGGGAGAACAACATCCAGATTGGGTAGCTAACATCGTCCCCGTCCTCAGAAGAACGAAAAATACGGATCTGCATCGACTATCGTGATCTCAACACGGCCTGTCCTAAAGACGAATTCCCACTCCCCATCACCGATGTCATGATTGACAATACCTGCGGGTTCGAAGGATGTCTTTCATGGATGGCTTTTCAGGGTACAACTAGATTAAGATGTATCCCGACGACGAGAAGCATACTTCGTTCCGAACACCATTGGGGGTATACTGCTACACTGTAATGCCCTTCGGACTGAAGAACGCCAGAGCAACCTATCAGCGGGCAATGAGTACAATCTTCCGCGACCATCTCCGAAAAACGGTGGAGTGCTATGTCGACGACATTGCCGTCAAAAGTCGTAACAAGAATGAACATCTTCGCGACCTGAGAACGATGTTCGACATAATGCGGGCTTATCAACTGAAAATGAACCGACAAAATCCTTCTTGGGAGTGTCAAGTGGCAAGTTCCTTGGGTTTATTGTCACATCAAAAGGGATTCATCTTGACCCAGACAAAGTCAAAGCCATTCAGAGCATGCATCCACCGAGGAATCTCAAAGAGCTCAGAGGCTTGCAAGGCAGGCTGGCTTATATCAGAAGATTCATTGCAAATCTCTCAGGCCGCTATCAGCCGTTCACCCGACTCATGAAAAGGGTGCTTCCTTCGTATGGGATCAGGCTTGCCAGGAAGCTTATGAAAACATCAAGAGGTATCTCACAAAATCTCCAGTCCTGGTGGCCCCTACATCAGGAAACCATTCTTGCTTTATGTAAAAGCTTTGGATTACTCCCTCGGTGCCCTCCTCGCTCAAAAGACGACAATGGCCATTTTTATCTGAGCAGAACTCTCGTAGGAGCGGAATCTCGCTACAACCCTATCGAGAAAGAGTGTTTAGCTCTCGTCTTCGCTGTTCAGAAGACACGACATTATTTGGTCGCCAGACCATACATGTCATCTCCAGAGTAAACCCATTGCGTCTCCTTATGACGAAGCCAGGATCATTGAATTCAAGATTGGCTAAGTGGGCACTTTTATTGTCTCAATACGACATGATCTTCACGCCTCAGAAGGCGGTTAAAGGCCAGGCTCTTGCAGAGTTCTTGGCTGCTCATCCAGTTCCGGAACATTCAAAGCTTCACGAAGACATCCCTGATGAGGTCTTCGAGTCTAATGCAACCTCAGAAGGGAAGTATGGCAGATGTTCTTTGATGGAGCATCGCGAATGGGCCCTAAAGGTAAGATTATTGCCGGAGTGGGGGTTGTGTTTATCTCCCCACAGAATCATGTCCTGCCCAGAGCATTTTCTCTGACAGAATCGTGCTCCAACAATGTAGCAGAATATAATGCTCTGCTCATTGGTCTTCAGCTCGCTCATGGAATGGGGGATACCTTGAAGCCTATAGCGATTCAAAACTGATCATCAATCAGATTAAAGGCGAATATGAAGTCCGCCATGAGGACTTGGTGCCTTATTACCATACAGCCATCGAATTGGCTAACCTATTTGAAGGTTTCTACATTGGGCATGTGTCTCGATCTCAGAATACCAAGGCGGACGCTCTTGCTGCATTAGCAACAACACTAGCCTTGCCAGCCGACACCGAGTATCACCTCACAGTCGCAACTCGACATCTTGTATGCTCCAAGAATGCTAAGAATTTGAGAAGTCTATAATGTCTTCACGGATCTTGAACCAAGAGATTGGCGCTTTCCTCTCATTGACTATGCTTTGCACGGTCTACTTCCAGACGATCCTAAAGAAGCGCCGTCCGTCAGACGAAGGTCTCTCCGTTTCTACTACGATCTGATTCTGAAGACACTTTACCGTCGTTCATATGACGGTCTCCTCCTCCGTTGCCTTTCCAATTCAGAGGCACAGGAAGCGCTCCAAGAAGCGCACGACGGCATTTGCGGAGCTCATCAGCCATCCAAAGCTCAAACAGGTTGCATAGGCTTGGATATTATTGGCCAACTATGATGGCCGATGCCATCCATATGCACGAAGGTGTAAAGCATGCCAAGTCCATGCGGACTTCATACACCAGCCTTCGGAGTTGCTCCACCCGACTGTTGCTTCATGGCCATTCGAAACATGGGGAATCGATGTCGTAGGGCCAATCAACCCCTCTTCGACAAAGCTCACGGTTTATCCTTGCAATAACCGACTACTTTTCAAAGTGGCCAGAGGCTATACCACTGGTTGAAGTCAAAACCTCTAATGTGGTTAATTTCATCAAACCCATGTCATCCATCGATTTGGTGTCCCTAGGCGGATCATCCACGACAACGGTCCCCAATTCATAAGCCAAGTGTTCTATCGGTTCTGATATAAATACCGAATTCAGAATGTGGCTTCAACCGCCTACAATCCTGCCGCCAATGGCTTAGCAGAAGCATTCAACAAGACGATCATCAAGCTACTCAAGAAGTTCGTCTCCTCAAATAAGCGGGATTAGGACGAAAGCTTGGTGAATGTCTTTGGGCCTACTGAACCACAGTTCGGACACCGACAGCAATACGCCTTTTCCCTGGTATATAGGTGCGAAGCAGTCATCCCGTTGAAATCCAGATGCCATCATTGCGAGTCGCTCTGACCACCAAGATCACATCAGAGGACAATGATCGGTTGCGTCTTCAAGAGCACGAAGCCCTAGATGAGAAGCGGCTACAACTCAACAGTATATTGAGCTGTATCAAGCTCGAATCTCAAAGGCCTTCAACAAAAGGTCAAACAGAGAGTCTTCCAAAAGGAGACCTGGTTTTAGCCGTCAGACGACCGATGATTATGACGCACAAGACCAAGGGCAAATTTCAGCCTAAATGGGAAGGACCGTTTGTAATAGAAGCAGTCTATTCAACGGAGCATACCTCCTTATGACTTCAGATGGCGACCTACTCATGATGCCGATCAATGGCAAGTTCTTAAAGAAGTATTATCCTTAATCAAGGATCCTTCTCATGATCAAGTTAACATTACACCTCTGATCAAGACCTTCGTGTGCAAAGTACACACAAAGAGAGCCTTTCTCTTCCTCCAAGCGAGATAATACAACTGTAAACCAGTAGGAACCCGGTCACGTACTGGCTGTCCCGAAGGAGAATCAAGGTTATGCATATATTAACCAGATAATCTGACATCTTTAGCGATTAAGGACAGAGAAAAATGTTGGCCTGTAAGCCCAACATAAATCCTCACAACTCATCATGCTGAGGGAATAGCATGGCTAGTCCAACTCAAACGGTAGTTGGTAAAGGCATATCAAACCCGTTGACAGCTGGGGATTTGCTAAAAATCCTAAGGGACCAGTTCCCATTTGATTCCCTCTCCAAAATCACTTACCAATTCATCCATATAAATGGTAAGACCACATATACATTTCGCTGTTACGTTAACATTAAACCTATGACAGTGATTCCCTCATTTCTCCCCGTAGAACGAGACCTCCAAAATCACTTACCAATTCTCATCCATAGAATGGTAAGACCACATATAAACTGCAATGTTACGTTAACACTAACCTATGACAGTGATTTTCTCGTTTCTCCCTGTGAAAACGAGACTTTCTCCTAAATTCCACTACAAACTCGATACTTATTGACATTTACAAAAATAAGTATCACCGACCTTGAGCTTGGTGGCGTCTCAATTGGTTATGTCATTGCGACCTCTGAACCAGCAGACAGCTAAGTCTTAATTCGAGCCCTGTTGACATTTACAAAGACAGGTCTCGATACTTGTTGACATTTACAAGACAAGTATCACCAACCTTGAGCTTGGTGGCGTCTCAATCGGTTATGTCATTGCGACCTCTGAACCAGCAGACAGCTAAGTCTCAATCCGAGCCCTGTTGACATTTACAAAAGACAGGTCTCGATACTTGTTGACATTTACAAAAGACAAGTATCACCAACCTTGAGCTTGGTGGCGTCTCAACGGTTATGTCATTGCGACCCTCTGAACCAGAGACAGCCAAGTCTCAATTTTGAGCTTGTTGACATTTACAAAAGCAAGTCTCAATTCCGAGCCCTGTTGACATTTACAAAAGACAGGTCTCGATACTTGTTGACATTTACAAAAGACAAGTATCACCAACCTTGAGCTTGGTGGCGTCTCAATCGGTTATATCATTGCGACCTCTGAACCAGCAGACAGCTAAGTCTCAATTCTGAGCCCTGTTGACATTTACAAAAGATAGGTCTCGATACTCGTTGACATTTACAAAAGACGAGTATCACCAATTCTGAAGCTTGGCGCGTCTCAATCGGTTATGTCATTGCGACCTCTGAACCAGCAGACAGCTAAGTCTCAACCCCGAGCCCTGTTGACATTTACAAAAGACAGTCTCATCTTTCGATCCGACAAGCACCGGTTTCGGGCTTGTGGCGTCTCAACCAGTTATGTCATCGCGACCTCTGAACTGACAGATAGCCAAGTCTCATCACCCAACCCAACAAACTATGTTCTCAAGAAATCGCAATACAATTTGGAACCGCAATTCAGAAAGAAGAACAAGATTGGAAGATTCGACAAAAGAAGAAAAAATTTTCATTCACTCCAAAAGGATAAAGTACATGGAGCTATAGGCGCACACCGTAACATCTAAGCCGCTCTCCAAGGGAGTCCAGCCTCGTCTTCCTGTCATCAACAGCCTGGGCAAGCGCTTGAGACCTCAGCTCGGCCTCATTGAAATCAATTGCCCCGGGTCAGACGAGCTTCAACCTCCGCCAAAGTTGCCCTCTATGACAGTCCCTGCTGTGAGAGCTCTTCATTTTGAGCCTCAAGCTGCTCAAGCCGCGCAGTTTCTTCAAGACGCACCAGTTTAGTCTTGGATAAAATAAGATTTGCTTTCCTGATCATTTCCTCGGCCTTCCCATCTTGTCTTCAGCGTCAAGAAGAGCACTGGTGGAGGCGTCAATCGCACTTCCGACCTCCGCCTGCCTTGTTTCCAAGGATTTCAAGTCAGAAGAGATAGCCTTAGCAGCCTCTTGAGCGGCGAGCCGGCTTCGTGCTTTTGAGCGATAAGACGCACGAACCGCTCATCAACTAAAGACTCCAAGTCCGAGCTGCTGAGATGGCGCCATTCCTCTACATCCTTCTCAAATTCATCCACCAGGAGTTCCAAAGCAGTAGCCTGGTGATACCCCTCAAAATCCCGAATACTTTCAATGCCACGGGAGAGGACCACCTTTAACTTTGAGAACGGCATATTCGAGCCCTTCAAAACTAGGTAGATAGTTCGCCATAAGCCTTTATAAAAGCTATCGACGAGGTCACCTATGTAGTCGTTCTCAACCTCGCCACTTCTGGTAAAGAGGTAACTTCAGAGAAATCCACCAGCCTGGTCGACACTATCGTGGAAGGAGCAATGGGAACATCAACAGTAGGGCAGATTGTCAGTGATCTCTGCGGAGTCTTCATGGAAATCAGTGCGCTAGCCACCGCTGAGGTAGGGCTGGCAACCATCTCCTGAACAGCAGGCTCAACCACCATAGTTGGGGAAGTAGGGCTTGTAATCACCCTCAGCTCCGCACTTGGCAAAATTGTCGGCACCTCACTCGTTGATATAGTTGGGAGTGAGGACACCTCCAGAACTGCTCCCCCTCAGCCTCTGGTCCTTCGGCTGGCTTGGGCCGATAAGAAGGCAGGTCACCGTACAGCGCATCCAACACAGCAGCATCAGCCGTGGTTGAAGCGCTCATGTCACCCCTTGACCCTTCGGGGAAATCTTCTGGCTCTCTTAAAGCTGATGCATCTTGAGGCCGAACACCTGTAACAAGACTGCGATTAGTCGGGACACTACATGCAAAAGAAGCCAAGAGGTTAAGACAATACCAAAGGATGATGTCGCCTCAAACATCTCGTCAGCCACATCAGTCTCCAGGGGCTCCATCGGAAAATTCTTAGCGAAATCAGCATGAATAGCCGGCTCGCTTTCGCTTGCTGAGTATCCTGTGGACCACCCGATAGAGCTCGATGCCTCAGGACTTCCTTTAGAAGTCGCAGCGCCCGAAGGACCGATGTCGGCCACATCACCTCCAGACTCCTCCGGACGTGCACAAGAACCAGCTTCAGCTCCATAAGTGAATAGGGGATCATAATGTTCCCCTTGCTCTCCAGCTGCCTCAGCTCCTATAATCAAGAAGAATTGATAATAAGTCAATGGGACACACAAAAAGGCGTATTATATGGACAGGGTTAACCTTACCCAGACCCGGAGCGAATTCACCGCTAGTCGATTCAACAACCGACGGTTCAGCCGCTAATGAGGCAGCAGGGGAATCGCTGTAGAGGGATAACCCTCTACGATGATCGTAGGAGCTTGGCGGCGGGGCTTCTTCGCCAATGATTTCCTACGAGAGCTACCTGCCCGCTTTCTTTTGAAGTGGACTTCAGAATCCTCTTCCTCCACTTCTCCTATACAGCGAGAGGGAGCCATCCCCATCACGCCAGAGCCAGTTGCAGGAGTCTCAGCCCCCGCTCCCACCTCGAAGCGAGGATTCTCGGCATCTGAGGCCTCGTTGTCTTCCACGGCAACAAACTCCTCTATACCTGGAGTGCGAACCCTTTTGCCTTCCTTTTATCAGAAGCCTTCTGTCTCAGCCGCTGAGAAGTTAACTTCACACCAGAGCTGTTAGCGTTGAACCCAAGAGGTGTGGAGTTGGAAGTGGCGTACCACTGGCAAAAACACAGGGTCATTAGGAGATTGGGATTCTTTAACGGTGTACGCAGCCGCGCCCCAGTACCGCCTGCAGTAAAGAATCGCCAGGCACGGGCCCCATCAATAAGGCTCCCCATGAAAGCCAAATTGAGATTCGGGTTGCCCACGTACAGTTGGTCATACCCAAACTGACGGGCAAACCGACTTGGAATATAGGCTCCAGGTAGCAGGTATCCCCACTTCTGTACAACAAATGTGAAGGCCGGATGCTGACCAGCCACTCAAAACTCCACGGCTCAGGGACGACTGTCCCTCCCCCGCATCTTTGAACTCTTCCCCATAGCCTGCACCCCGAATACGGGGAAAACAGCGAAGAGACTATAGATGTCATAGCAACGTACTAATTTACGGGCCTCAGCCACGTATTTCTTCTGCCATGAGCATCCTTCGAATCGGCAGAGGAGCGCCATTCGAACATCCTGCGGGGGATCCTCTCCAGCTTCGATTAGAGAAGGACAATGCAAGGCGAACCACGCCATCAAGTAAGTATATGGCAGACCTATTCTGGGTTAGGTCCGTCGTGGGGCAAAATGGTCCCCTTTCCACGCTTCATCGTTGGTGGCCTGCAAAAAGCCTCCGTCAATGCACGAAGGCCTCTCTGGATACAGCACACCATGGCCAAAAGAAGTCCCAGAGGGCGACCATGAACCAGACGAACAGCGGGCAGCAAAACATTCGGATGAACGATGTCACCCGAAGAAGACAGCACCACGCACCTCTTCAGCCAGACTGTTAAGAAACCAGCCAGAAGTGCCTTCCGGGACATCGGCCTGCGAGCCTGATGATGGAAGCTTCGAAGAACATCACCCTGCTCATAGGGACCATCGTCTTCCTTCACAACTAGATCCCCTTGGGAGTGCTTTCGCATCCGGTCAAAGATGCCTTCATCAGCGACTCCATAGTGAGCCGCTTCAGGAGTATTCTCCATATCTGGGAACAAATAGTCTCCCCAGCTTTTCAATTGCAGGAGGTTCCCTTATTGCCCCCATGCATACTGGAGCAAATATACAAGTGGCACATTAGCTCTCTGTAGGTCTCAAACAAGGCAGGCTCCTGCTTCTCCAGAAGAGCCAATTCTGCCTCGTACGGGAAATATTCTTCATAGGGAAGAGACCCAAAAGGCAGAGCAGAGACTTCCTATATTTCATGCAAGGCCATACCCAATTCGCCGACAGGGTAAAGAAAGTCCCTGAAACTGGGCAATATAATTCAAAGATGGCGTAAAAGCACGCCACTTTCATCTCAATGTCGTGGCAGGTCGCCCTGACGGTCTCATAGAGGTTCAGCCTCTCCAAATCCTCCTCGAAATGAGCAAGGATGTAGGTAGTCAAATCCACCCACCACATCTTCGGAGGGTGAATCCAGCCTGGAGTTCTGAAGTCATGGCCGGGTAGTTCCCATTGACCTTGCAGAATTGGTTGCCAAGGTCAGCGCCACTGCGGATTTTCTCCCACTGGGATCTCTCGCGACACATTCCCAGGATGTAAACCTTATGCAACAAGGAGGTCCCGCTCTTGCATAACTAGGAGACTGAAGTGCCAATCTCCCTATGTGGACGAGTCAGTATTTCGGCTCACATCCCATGCCATCTTCCGCCTGCGTCACACACTGGAAGAAGACAAAGAAAAATGTCGTCTGTTGGATGGAGGTAAAACTTCTCATCACCCAACTGGAAGATCCAGTGCCCTTCTCCGGCCTGTAGTTATTGGTCAGGGTCTGGTGCGGCATCCCCGAACATGAAATCGGGCTTCCTATAAACTCGACGGTCAATGTCTTCAAGAGGAGCTGTGGTCAGGATACTCCTAGTGGTATATTGATCACCACTATGAATGAGCGTGTCCGAACGATGGAACTCCGCTCACTGAACAGAGAAGCCTGCCCTTGAAATTGCAAGCTCATATTGCCATCCGATCCCATGGTCATCCGAACAGTTGTTTGAGGGACCAGGAGTATAGTGTATTGCAAGAACAAAGAGAAACTGTGATTAGTTCATCAGCCGAAAGAGGACTAAAATCAGAACACAAAATTTGACAAGGCATAGCCTCGCCCTTTGAGCGAGACTGGTCTAACGATAGCTTTGCCTAGAAGCTTAGCTTCGTAGCTGCAGTGAAACCCCGCGTCACGAAGACAGGATGCAGGAAAACGCCAAGTGTTAGCTTTGCTTTGAAGCTTAGCTTCGAACAATAGGATGTGAACCGCCTAAAAGTTAACTTCGCTTGGAAGCTTGAAGAACTCTTCAGTTCTTGGACTCCCGATCAAGAAATCAAGGTAAAATCAGGGAATTGGACTCCCTAAAATAACGAGACCATGACTGTTCTCATGTTGGATTTATCCAGGACAGCCAGGAATCGGCCTTAAAGGAGAGACGGCAATCTCTAATCAAAAGGAAAGTTCCTTACCGGCGATTGGTCGTTCGATGACCGGAGGAGGAAGGACCCTCCGCTGCAGAAGTTCCACTTCTTTTCCCGCTCGTCTCTTGGGTGCCATTGAAGAGCTGCGGAAGCTTTCAGTTTTCTTTAATGAAAGGAAAGAGGAAGAAGAAGAGGCTAAAGGTCTCTAAAAATTTCAAGTGAAGAGATCTTCCTCTCTACAGTCCAATCGGACTTTTATAGGCCAATCAGCGCCTGAAACAACCCTCGAAAATAGTACAGGCTGTCGTTTCAAATTAATTTGAAACGCCGCCTAAAGCGCCTTCCCGAGAAGCGCTGATTCAGCCGCTAAGGCTTAACTTCGCCAATGAATCGAAGTGCGGACTTCGCACAAGTTCATCAGAACTTCGCCAAAAGGGTTGCCTTACCCGCTAAAGGCATAGTTCGCCGATATGCCACATCGTGCGAAGCTCATTCAAAAGGCCCTGTCCTTAACTCCGCACAAAGTTTAGTCCCGCCATGGCCAAATTCTCAATGAAGACAGGCAGAAATCAGATGAGCAGAAAACGAACTTTCATTGATTTAAGAGCAAAGTACATTGATATTACATCAAGGTTGTGTTTCATACAACAGATTCAGTTGCTCAGTAAGATCATTTGCGCAAAGGCATACAAGTGGTTTTATCTGCTTCCAGACCAGACCAACTGGACATGAAAGACCTTCCTCCTGCACAAGGCCGTAACCAGTTGTGCCACGAGGACACGCCATAATTCTCCACAAAAATGGTACATTTTGCCACCAGGAAGCTGGATCACCAAAGTTGAAAGTTGGCAATGAACTTATCGCCGCCAACACGATAGATCACCTATAATGGGAATTGGCAGTGATGTCAGTGATCTAACAAGTGTGACATCCGCCTCCCCGAAGTGGATCATCTCAGATAGGCGGCTACCAGCCTCACCTCAGAACGAATCATCTCGTATAGAGGCTGCCATAGCCTCTGGGACACATATCAGCTGCCCCAAATGTTCCTCCTGCTTAAAAAGTAAAGCTTCAACCGAGGAAGCATAAGGCAACTTTTCGGTCTCTTTCATCAAGACACAAGATCGGCGAACATAACTCACTGCAATGCAAACTGAAACAAGTTAGCAGTTAATACAAAAGATACTGCAATAGCGCTAAAGCTAAATTCTTTGAGGCGAAGCATCCGATTTCGATTGGAGCAGAGATAAGCCTCGCTTGCACAGTGATGATGGGCTAGCTCAGCAAACGCCAAGTCCTAGCCTCGCCTATACGGTTAAGCCAGACTGATCCTATGGGACACAGTCTTAGCCTCACCTATATGGCAAGACTGGCTCAACCTTGAAGAGACTAAGTCCCAAGTTCTGCCTGTGCAGCGGACTTAACATGTAGTGATCTTTCTGTGATCAAGTCAGAATGATAGCTTCGCTGGGAAGCTATGCTGAAATCCTTCTCCGCAGATCAGTTAAATGGAGAACAAGGGAAGCTAATCCCTGAAGCAGCCGCTAAAGCTGAATTAAGGGAGATGAATTTTCTAAAATCGGTGAAGTCATTGAATGATCAAGACTTACCGGTCCTTGGCCAGGTAATAACCAGAGTGGGCATTCCCACTACTTCAGAGATCTGAGTATCTCTCTCAACCAGAGAAGAGGAGAAGAGCAGATCACTTCTCTTCAGAGGACCTCAAGTGTCCTATTTATAGGCCCCATGGCCTGAGCGCTGCCGCCTTCAAGCGTGGAGCACGAGCGCATTTAAGGCATTTACTGCACCTTGAGAACAGGGACGGTTTCCCTTGGACCGTGCAAAGGAGAAACGTCTCCCTCATAAAGGCACTTATTGCGCCTTGAAGAAAGGGAATATCCTCCCTCAGAAACGTACAAATCGGAGAATATCTCCCTCGATCAGCATGAACAAAGGAGTAATCCTCCTCGTAACTGGGCCATGGCAGTTGGCCTCGGAAAAGCGACAAACGCCCAAGGCGAACATATCTCCGAAAGCCCAGATGCGGAGCTACCCGCACGCGAAGCTACCCAGACGCGAGTCTACATGATTCCTCGGTGAATCTACATCCCAAGCAGGATTCAAAGCGAAGCTGAACTCAACCATAATGGCGACGTTCATAC
>JAVJIF010018088.1:0-70423 GCA_038442645.1 Agave tequilana | reverse complement strand
TCCACTTCTTCTTCAATAATTGAAAATGATATTTGTATGTTGAAGAAAAGTGTAGATTATTTGGGCTCCACTTTGAGCAAATGTATCAGGAACCACACAGTTGGAATCTATGTTTCATAAGAAACATAGTCCACATATTCATGCACACAAATCACAGCATACACATGCTTCTCATGTTCACACACATGACACCATGTATCCTTATGTGTACACTTATACACATTGTGGACGTACAGGCCACCTCGCAAAGTTTTGTTATGATTGAACATATAATTCAAATTTTGCAAATAAATTTATTTAGGTTAGGAAATGTGCTAACCCCCATGGACCCAAGAAAGTGTGGGTATCAAAATTTACTCATATTTCATTTGTTGTAGGTGTGAGCTCTCACAAGATGTGAGAGTATTGGTGCCTTGATGGTGGATGCGATCTGAGCCAAAAGATCTTATCTATGGATGCATCACTTCAAGGGATGTTTAGATGGAAAGAACCATCATGATTTTGGAGACCTAGAGACTAGTTCATATGCTTTGGTAACTATCTCTAAACTATCATTTTTGTTTATGCATTAATATTGATATTTTAGCATTATTGATTTTCATGCTCATTATGTTTAAATGCAATGCCTATCAAACTTGTGATATACATAGATAGTCTTTGAAATACACTCATATTCATATGATTCATATTTTTGCGTTCTCACTATTGTTTAACTAATATGTATATCCTAGTCCAAATAGCACATGCATTTCACCTAATGATCAGGTTTGTTATGTTTTATGCCTCATGTTTTAATTACTTGTTTAAATGTGATTTTCATTAAAACTTGTGCTTATACTTATATAATTAGTAAGTTACACTTGATTAGAAATATGTGTCTGTGCTTTATTGCTCATTTGTACTCATTACTTATACTTATATAACTTAGTTTTGATGATTCTTACGTTTTAACTTGATTTCTTATTTTTGTACATGTTTTTATAAAAATGTATTTAGCCTCATGTATATGTCAATTTTGTCTATAACTAATAGATATACATGTATATCTTAGAGTCATTTGTTTTCATGTAAACTTCTTTCAGGGACTCATTTATGTTCGGGATATGTGCCTATACTTTTAGTTTCGACAAAACATACATATACCCTAAAGTCTGTTTAGTTTTTATGTTTTGATAATTTTTATAAAAGAAATTTCATATGAGCTTCATTGTCTTATTTCCATGTTTTGATTCATTACATGATTCCTACACTCGATATATTATTTACTCATGATTTTGATTCATGAGCATTTATATGCTTTATCGCTTTTTGAGTGTCTATTCCCGTGTAATTTCATATTTCATAGATATATTTATATTTTATTCTTTACTTGAAGGATTTAGTACTAGTTTTTAAAATTGTCATAAAAACTAGTTTTATATTTTCAATTGGTAGAGTTTTTAAACATGTTAAATTATTTTCAAACTCTATTTTTGAAAACCCTACTAACCAAAGGGCGGATGTTTTGGGTGACCATGTCTTGTATGACCCTTAATTGAAAATATATTTAAACATGTGCATGAAAGAGAGGTGGGTATGAGTTATACATATTCTTAATGAAAACTCATTTTTATATACTCATATTTGTTTTCTATATGTATGCATCTTAATTTCAATTGATATTATATTACTCTGATCATACATACATATAGATGTTTTTCTCGTGCTTATTTTGCAATGTTCATACATTTTTAAAAGCACAAATTTGATTTCATGCTAAGCTTGATGTAGTTCTTAATGATAATTGATATCTTTACAAGCTTATGCAATATTTTTATTGGTATTTTATAAAGGGAGAGAAAAAATTCTTATTTTATCATTCAATTTTTACTTCCAATTGGTATCAATTCATAAAAAGATTGTTTCTTTTCAATTGGTAAAAAGGATATGTAATTTTCAATTGATAAAAAGATTATTTCTTTAATTGGTTCTTTCAATTAATTATTTTTATTGGTATCAAAATTTTGTTTCAAAATATATTTATTGATATTGTTTGTTTGTCTTACCCCTTTGTTGATGAGTGACAAAAAGAGGGAGAAAAATTTAGGATTATATATGCATGTTTTATTAAAGTGTTTAGGCATATATATCTTATTTTTATTTGGTATCTTGAACTTACATTGCATATCTTTATCGTTTTATTTGTATGCATAAGTTAAAGGGGAGCTTCGATGAAACCTATCCTTAATGAATGCATATATAACTTTATAAGTTTTGTCATCATCAAAAAAGGAGAGATTGTTGGCACAGAAGCTTTTCACCTTAGTTTTGATGATGACTAACTTATGAAGGTTAGTTTACTATTAATCTTGTGTTTATTAAGTTTCAGATATTGATCAAGATCATAGTAGAGATATAACTTTAATAAGAGATTCATAGTAAAAGTGTTGAAGCAAACATGTGTTGATTCGAGAGCTCACATCGTAACGATTGCATCAAGTTCATTTGGATCGAGTTTGGATCGAATCGCCTTGAAGATGAAGATTGACAAGAAGACTTCAATTTGTTTAGTTTAGTTTTGTTTAGATCTTGTGTAAGAATAGACTAGTGTTGATATGTTCAAGTACATACACACACAAAAATTAACATAGTTTTTGATTTCTGTTTAACCGTTTGAAATTTCAAGAATATATATGATTTTCATGAATAGATAGTATCAAAAGAAGTTTTATATGGTTTTATGTATGTTGGATTTCATCCATATACATCTATGTTTCATATTGACTAAAAACTTACTTTGATATATCTAAGTCATGGTTTCAACTTTTGTTTTTAACAAAACTTGATTTTAGATTCAATGTAGATATTTCTTTTACATGTGTATTGGATTATATCCAAACACAATATGCTTCAAAAGTGTTTATATATCATATTTTTGTATTTATACAAGTTTTGGAGAAAATGAATCTTCATTTCAAAATTTAAGTTTTGGAAAATACCGTTTTTGGTTTCAAGCTTAACTTCTAATGCCTCAAAAATAATTCAAATTGTTTGCAATATGGGTTGATCTTTGATCAAACATATTTATATTTCAAGTACTTACATGAACTTATTTTTGTTAATTTTATGTGATTTTATGAGATTTTATAGGTATTAAAAAAGACCAAGTTTTCAAACCCAAAAATCCTAGCCTGAGACCACTGGCGGTCGACCAATCGGTTGACCGTACCAGATCTCGGTCGACTGGCGCTCGACCAATGTGCACAGAACGTGCACATGTGCCTTGGCCTTCAGTCGACCGACCGGTCAATCAACCAGAGAGTTCACTCTCTGGTTCTGGCCTCGGTCGACCGGATGGTCGACCGACAGGAAATTTGCCTTGGGACGGTCGACCGACAGGCCCAACAGTCAAAAATCTGACTGTTGGCCGGTCGACCGGGCGAGACCGATAGATCAGTTTTGACCTGTTCTGGACCCCAACGACTAGTTTTTCAGACCCTTATAAATATGGGTCTTTGGGGGTTGTTTCTCTCAAGATTTTTGAGAGCAAAATTTTCTATCTTCTACAGAGTTTTTAACAAATTTTAGAGCTTTAGTCTCTCTATCTTTATTTGTTTCAAAGTTTTTGGAAAATCAAAAGAAAACAAGTTTGGGATTCTAATTCTTGTCCAAAATTTCTATATCATATCTAAAGTTTTTCTCAAGTGTTTTCTTTCTTATTTTTTTTCAAGATACTTTGTTTTCTCACATACTTGAGCTATCATCTAAAATCTATCTTTAGGATCTTTGTTTTGTGAGAAAATTATTTATGATCTTTAGAGATTACCTAGAGAGAGTTTGTGATCATTGGATCACTAAGTGTATTTTTCTTTACTTTGTGTTGGCTTAGTGCCTGAAAATGCACCTAGAGAGGGGGCGAATAGGTGTATGGCTAATCTAATGACAAATTGTGCGGAATTAAAACTAATTGTAACACATTAAGTACAACCAAAGAGTGTAGCTAAATTTTCGGTAACGGACTCTGCACTATCTCCTCTAAATTCCTCTAAATAAGAGTTGAGGTGCTATATGAATCTCTCTTGTTCAACACTAGTGAGGCACATAAACAATATCAAGTATATATTATATGAACAATAGGATGAAATGCAAGATATAAGAGAGAGTTTAGAAATAGTAGATCAATTATAAACACCGAGATATGTTTCGAAGTTCGAGCCACTGCTCTACGTTCCCGCCTTCACACAAAAGGATTTCCACTATACGTCCACACAGGACCTCTCACACAGGGAACCTCCACTGAGGATTTGACAAATACAAATTAGGAGTACACAACTCCTCTCTCCAACAAAATAACCTCTACACAAGAGGCTAGGAACAACAATAATCACCTCACACAAGAGAGATAAGACACTAAGGCACACAACAATCACCTCACACAAGAGGGATAAGGCACTAAGTCAAAACTCTACCACAATCATCTCTACACAAGAGGGATAACAACAAACCCAAATCACAACCTCCTCTACACTTAGAGGGATAGGCACAAACCAAAGTAAAGAAAGATTACAACTCTTGGTGATCACAAAGATCACAAACAACTTTGGTGATCTCAATAGATCACAAATCAATTTTTTCACAAAAACAAGATCATATAGATAGGATAGATATGATAGCTCAAGTGTGAGAATACAAGGTGTTTGGAAAACAAATCACAAAGAAAAATACTTGAGAAAATACTAGATAAAGATAGAAATGAAGATCAAAACCAAATTCTCAAAGACTCTATTTTTCCTTGATTTTCCAACCTTTGAAAACAAAATAAAGATAAATCTTTATGGCCCAGAAACTCTTTTAAAATTTTGCTGTAAAATATTTGTAAAGATGACATTTTTGCTCTCTCAAAACTTGTTCAAAACAGCTCAAGAGAAGGCATATATATAGCCTTTAAAAATCTGCCCGTTGGCAGTCTGGAAAGGTCAAAAATGACCTTCTAGTCGACCGCTCGGTCAACCAGCCCAACGGTCATATTTCTGACCGTTGTGCCTCCGGTCGACCGCCTGGTCAACCGGGCCAAGCCTGTCGGTCGACCCGCCAGCACACGAGATTTGGGTGCTTTCAGTCGGTCGACCGCGCGGTCGATCGGCCTTTTAGGCTGGCCATGTGCACATTTGCGGGCACATCGGTCGACCGGTCCGGTCGAACGACTCCTGGTACGGTCGACCGCCAGCTGAGTCTGGTGATTTTAAGGGATTAAAAACTTAGGTATTTTAATTCCAATAAATACACATAAATTTCACAAAAATAAGTTCTTATAAGATCTTTGAATAACAAATATGTGTAACTAAAATTCAACACATATTACAAACTATTTGAACCATTTTTGTGATATTAAAATTAGGTTTAAACACAAAATCGGTATTTTTCAAAAATCAAACTTTGAAATGGAAATCCGATTTTTCTCAAACTTGTATAAATACAAAAATACTATATTGAAACAACTTTGAAGCATATTGTATATGGATAAAATCCAATATAAATATAAGATATATATCTATGTTTTTTATAGGAAATCCAAAAACCGGTTAAACTGAAAACCAAACTTTAAACTTTGTGAGTGTGTGTGAACTTGAGCATATCAACACTATGTATCTTTACACAAGATCTAAACATACTAAACTAAACAAACCGAGGTCTTCTTGTAGAATTCCTTCTCCAAGTCGACTCGATCCAAACGCGATCCAAAGAGCTTGACTTCAACCGAGTGCTAGATGCGATCTTGACGCACGAGCTCTTGAATCAACACGTGTAAGCTCCAAAACTCCTTTGTTGAAGCTAAACACCTACTAATATCTTGGTCAATAATTGAAACTATATAAACACAAGATTATTAGTAAACTATAGCTACATGAGTTAATCATCATCAAAACTAAAGCGATGGGCCTTTGGACCAACAGTGCCCACCTCTTGTGTAGAGGTTTGTGTATTGAGAGAGGAGTTGTGTACTCCCGGTGTAGAGATGTAATTCCTCAGTGGAGGTCCCTTTGTGGAAGATTCTGTGTGGACATAGTGAAAATCCTTCAGTGTGAAGACGAGGACATAGAGCAGTGGCTTGAACCTCGAAACATATCTCTGTGTTTGCATTTTATCCACTATCTCGCTACTTTATCTCTCTTATATCTTGCATTACTTTATATTGTTCATATTCATATGCTAGATATTGTTTGTGTGTGCCCACACTTGTGTTCAACCAAGAGAGATTATTAAAGCATCTCAACTCTTAATCTAAAGGAATCCAGAGGAATAGTTTCAGAGTCCTTCACGAGGAATTCGGGCTCACTTGGTTACACACAGTGTGCTTACAATGTTTTTAATTCCACATCTTTTGTTCTAGATTAGCTAGTACACCTATTCACCCCCCTTTAGGTGCACTTTCAGATGTTAGGTCCAATAATGGAGGAGTGTACAAGAGTGATCTGTTTCTGCTGTTGTGTCGTGATGAAGGCATTGAGCGACACTTCACAGTTAGAGAAACTCCGCAACAGAATGGGGTGGCAGAAAAATTTAACCGTACCTTACTGGAGAAGATATGGTTCTTGTTGTCAAATAGTGGACTGAACAAGTCCTTTTGGCCTGAAATGATAACTTATGCGAGTCATCTTATAAATAGATTGCCATCATCTGCAATAGGAGGAAAGACTCCGATGGAAATATGATCAGGCAAAGCTGCTACAGATTATGACATGCTCTGTGTGTTTGGATCTCTGGCTTATTATCATGTGAGTGATGGGAAGTTGGAGCCAAAAGCTAGAAAGGTCGCGTTTTTAGGGTTCAAAAGAGAAGTGAAAGGATATAAGCTATGGAACTTTAAAGACCAGAAGATAGTTTTGAGCATAGATGTCACTTTTGATGAGTCTTCTACGGTGAAGACTTCAAGCTCTCAGCAGATAGAGAGTGGCTAGACCTAGAAAATATCGCAAAGGGTGGAGATTAATACATCTTAACCATCTCCAGATAGTACTGTATCGTTTGGGGTCCCGACTATTGTGACACAATTCAAGCGTCATGTACAATAAGAGAAAGATGCATATGAAGTGATTGAGGATCCGAAGTCAGAGGGTCAGGTCCCGGATTCAATTGGCGCATACAAGCCCAAAAAGAAATATACGAAAACCTGCTCGTTTTTTAGATATGGTTGTAGCCTATGTACTTCCAGTGGAAGATAGTGTTCCAAGTACATTTAGAGAAGCAGAGTTAAGCTCTGAGTCTGAATTTTGAAGGAAGGTTATGGTGGAGGAGATTGAGTCCCTCCATGTCAATGACACATGGGAACTCGCAGAGTTGCCCAAAGGGAAGAAGGCCATTGGATGCAAATAAGTTTATACAAAGAAAGAAGGATCTCCGGATGATAGTGTGCGTTACAAGGCTAGATTGGTAGCCAAGGGCTATGCTCAGAGGGAGCGTATAGATTACAATGAGATATTCTTACCTGTTGTGAAACACTCTTCCATTCGTATATTGTTGGCACTTGCAGTACAATATGACTATGAGCTAGATCAGCTTGATGTGAAGACCGCCTTCCTGCACAGCGATCTTGAGGAAGAGATATACATGACACAACCATTGGGGTTTAAAGTTGCAGGGAAGGAAAAGTTGGTGTGTAAACTTGAGAAGTCGCTATATGAACTGAAGTAATCACCGAGACAGTGGTACAAGCGCTTTGATAAGTTTATGTGTGGTCGTGGTTACACCAGGAGCTTATATGACCCATGTGTTTACTTTTGCAAGCTACCAATCAGTGAGTATATCTATCTACTCTTGTACGTAGATTATATGCTAATAGCTTCTATGAACAGATCATTGATAGATAAGTTGAAAGTACAATTATCTTGTGAGTTCGAAATGAAAGATCTGAGAGAAACTAAGAGGATAGTGGGTATGAAAATTGAAAGAGACAGAGTGAAGGGAGAGTGAGTCTGACTCAGAAAGCTTACTTGCAGAAGGTGCTTCAGAAGTTTCTGATTGGTGATGAAACTAAGTATGTGAGTAGTCCGTTGGCCCTTACTTTAAGCTTCCAGCTAAAATGTCTCCAAAGAGTATAGATGATCGTGAGTACATGTCTCACATTTCATATGCTAGTGCAGTTGGTACTCTGACCAGATTTGTCACAGGTTGTAAGCATGGTACCGAGATACATGCATGATCCCGGTAAGGGTCATGGAGGCTGTGAGATGGATTCTGTGGTATATCAAAGGTATCATAGATGTTGGATTATTTTTGAGAAAGATGTTGGTGGTAAGCAAGAGTGCACAAGTTATGTGGATTCTGATTATGCTGGTGATTTTGACAAACGCTGGTCCACTACAGGGTATGTTTTTACCTTATCACAAGCACCAGAAAGTTGGCGTTGTACTTTATAGTTTACAGTAGCTCTATCGATGACAGAAGCAGAGTACATGGCTCTGACAGAGGTTGTAAAGGAGGTGTTTAGCTTCAGGGCTTGATGGATGACTTGGGGATCGAACAAGACATCTTCGGGTCCATTATGATAGCAAGAATGCTATATACCTAGCGAAGAATTAAGTATATCATGCGAGGACGAAGCATATTGAGATCAAGTATCACTTTGTGTGAGATGTTCTTGAAGATGGAGATATCGAGGTGAAGAAGATTCACACCAAAGACAATCTCACAGATATGCTTATAAAGGTGGTTCCTGAAGTTCAATCATTGCAAAAACTTGCTCTGAATCTTTCTGGTTACTTGAGCTCGATGGAACCCATTTGAATGAACTACGAGAGGCTTGATCCCTTAGGCCCGACAGTCGTAATGGTGTAGCCTAATCGCTGAAGCTGAAATCATGTGTCGATTTCGCTGAGATTGTGTGTCAATTTTGCCGAGATTGCTGAAGTCGAGATCATGTGTCGATTTCGCTGAGATCATGTGTTGATTTCGCCCGGATGGCTCAAGCCGAGATCGTGTGTCAATTTTGCCCAAAGTTTAAAGAAGTTCGGTTTAAAAAATAACTTCGCTGAGGTGGAGAATGTAAAGAGAGAGGGTAAAAATAGGAGTTAGAGTTTTTTAACTCTATGACAGGACTTCGGTCGACAGTCGACTGACATGCACAAGGTTTGGATTGGTCGACCGCCCAGTCGACCAATGTTGCACGAGGAAGTTCTCCTCCGTACAATAGAGGATGTAACCCATTTTAGGGTTAAGAATTTTCTGAGTGAGTTCTTAGGAGAACTAGTTGTAGTTCTCTTGTAAACTTATGTATATCAATAGATCTCTCTTTCTTCTGTCCCGAGGACGTAGGCATCTTACTGAACCTCATAAATCCTCGTCTCCCTTTCTCTTTGTGTGTGTTTGCGCATCTTAAGGTTTGTGTTCTTGGCATGCTAGAGAACCAACACAAAGCACAATGTCACTTGCTTTAGCTCTGTTTTAAACCAGCATAACAATAGGCTGAACTAAGTGAAAATATGAAAGTTGAACATTGAATTGAACTGAGTCGGCCCCTTACTTCTTGTAGTCAGAACTGACATTAAGTATTGCTTGCAATGTAAAAGCAAGAATCACAAGTGAATAATGTTAATAACAGCCAGTAAGAATATTTACCTAATTTTTAATTGGATAAATAATCTAATGCAAGTATACCATTAATCTATAATGAGAATACCAAAACAAATATGTGGAAGTAAATGAAAATAAACATAAGAGAGGAAGAGATTGACAAGGAAATAGACACACAATATACTACAGTGGCTTGAGCCCAACACAAGCCTATTTCAATATCTTTTAAAAACTCCTCCTTAGGATTTCAGATTTCTATATTAATTGCTTACTTTCTGGCTAGATGATGAACCTTTGGCTTGCCTCCCAGGTCCAAGCTCTCTCTAGGTAACAAAAGGGAATAAATCTGGAAATGTGAAGAACGACCACATGTGGGAATAATGGCCAACAATTCACTGCACCTAATGTTGGCCAGCGAATTCTGTTGGCTTGCTGCATTGCCATCAAATCCATTCTTCTCCGATTGTAAAGCTGATTCTTAACATATAACAACCATGTGTCTTGTTAATGAAAATATAGACTATTCTTAGAAAACAATATCAAGCAACAAATTTCTTTTTAAAGATAAAACATGTCATATAACAATATAACATGGGAGGATTTTCTTTAGTTACCAATAGCAATGGAAATCATAGATCCCGTCCACTAATGAACCTTGAAATGCATTCGCATCGCATCTCGGTGATATACCTGACCACGGTTCTAGTTTGAACTGGTGATCCAAACAGGAACCATGGTCCGAAAATCGGACCGGGCCGCTGGTTCTCCGGTTCCAAACTGAACTGGAACCGGGCCTTAGCCGGTCCGGTTCCGGTTTGGTGTTTTAAGAACTAGAACCGTCGGTTTCGGTTCAGGAATCGACGCTTTCTGTGTGAACCGGATTTTTTTTTTTTTTGGCCCTTTGGGCCAGCCCGTTGCTGCTCAACAGCAATGAGCCTGTAGGCCTGGCTCTGGCCTGTTGTTGGAGGAGAGACTACATTGAGGAGGAAGGTGATGCCATGCCAAGTGTCTTCGAAGACCGCCAGGAAAGGCAAAGGGACTGTGGCAGAAAAATCAGCAGCAGCAGAAGTCAGAGTGGTCGGTCGACCGGCCCGGTCGACCGACGTGCACAGCATGCACAGGAATGGTCGCGGTCGACCGGCCGGTCGACCGCAGGGCTCTGACTGACAAACACCCAACTTTCAGGTTTTCTGGGTCGACCGCTCGGTCGACCGGAAGCCCTTGACTGACAAAACCCAACTCTCGGGTTTTCTGGGTCGACCGGCCCGGTCGACCGGTATTGGAGAATTGGGAGGTCGGTCGACCGGCCGGTCGACCGACAGACGGGTTCTGGGTAAAAATCTGCTGATCCGTTTTTTGAGGTATTTAAGTCTCATGTTGATTCTAGGGTTTGTAACCTGCGGGAAAAGTAGTTGCTCTGAGTACTCTTACCTTCAAAGAGACTTAGAGCTATTGTAATCATCTTCCACAAATAAATCTCTCCATTGATTGCCCCGAGGACGTAGGCATTCAGGCCGAACCTCGTTAGATCTGTTGTTTGCGATTGGGTGATTCTCTTCTTGGTTGTGATTGATTTCATTGTTCGAGGAGATCTGAGGATTCTCTGTTTGGTTCGTTGTTGTGATTTGTTTGCGAGCACAACAAGTGGTATCAGAGCTTCCAGGTTACGCTTGGGATTCTGAGGATTCGAAGGGCTCCAGATCTGATCAGGTGGAGATCGTGTGTCGATCTCAGGTCAGAGGTATTGGTGTTCGAGGAGATCGTGTGTCGATCTCAGGAGGACGCAAGGAGGGCTCGTTGAATCTGTGTTTGGAGTAGATCTGGTGAGAAACTCGATCTAGGATTTCGAGAGGCAGGTAAAAATCCCATTTTTATCTGAGGAAAGATTTATTCCAATTTGGTTATTCTTCCGCATAAATAGAGAATCAAAAGTAGATCTCAATGGCAGAAGAAACTACTTCCGTTAAAACAATGAATCACTCAAGGATTGAAGTTGTTAAGTTCAATAGAACTAATAATTTCGGGATGTGGAGGTGTGAGGTTATGGATGCACTGAATGCACAGAACCTCGAGGACACTCTCCTATTGGAGAAGAAGAAGATCACTACCACTGATGAAGAGTGGGCGAAGATGAACAGGTCAGCATGTGGCTTGATACGTTCATGTTTGTCACAAGACATCAAATATCTTGTACAACATGAGACGTCAGCGAAGAAACTGTGGAATACCCTTGAGAAGAAGTACCTGACAAAGAGTGTGGAGTCTAGGTTGCAGCTAAGAGTAAGCTGTATCAGTTCAGGATGCAGAAGGGAAGCACAGTAAACGAGCACATCAATCGATATACGAAGCTTCTTACAGACTTGCTAAATGTGGATGTCACAGTAAGTGAGGAAGACAAGTCAGTCATTCTCCTGAACTCACTCCCACCGGAGGAGTATGAGACATTCACTATGACATTCATAAATGGAAGGCAAACCTTAGTTTATGATGAAGTGTCATCAGCACTGATGAGTTATGAGACAAGGAAGAATGAAAGACATTCTGGTCGGTCTAGTTCATCAGCGGAGGCTTTGGAAGTAAGGGGCAGGAGTTCATCGAGGAAAGGCAAGGAGGTGAGAGGAAGATCGAAGTCTAGGTCGGGCTTCAGGGATCTTAAGAAAAATCAGTACATGTTCTGCAAAGAGATTGGGCACTGGAAGGTTGACTGTCCAAAGTACAAGGGGAAGAAGAAGGAATCAAAGTCTGAGGCAAATCTAACAAGAGTGACAAAGACTGCAAGCGGTAAATCACATGCAGATGGATCAGATTCAGATTCTTCCGTGTTCTCCTTTTCAGTGACTACTCCCATCGTAGGCTACTCGGGGGATAACGAGTGGATCCTGGACACAGGTGCTACATATCATGTATGCCCTAATCGAGATTGATTTACCAGTCTTGAGAAGTTGGAGGGGTGTTCGGTCGTCATGGGCGATGATCATCCGTGCATCATGGAGGGAGTAGGCACTATTCCGATCAGGATGTTTGATGGGATGGTGAGGGAGCTGAAAGAAGTGAGATATGTACCTCAGCTGAAGAGGAACTTGATCTCAGTAGGAGCTTTGGAATCATTGGGCTTTGGAGTGTCTATTAAGGAGGGAGTCCTTAAAATGACAAAGGGTTCAATGGTGGTGTTGAAGGCTGATCGTCGGAGCAACTTGTATTACTTGAAGGGTAGTACAGTGACAGGACAGGTGGCAGCTTCTACTAGTCAGAAGGAAGATCTAACCCGGCTATGGCACATGAGGCTGGGACATGCAGGGGAGAAATCAATGCAAGCTCTTGTGAGGAAAGGGCTGCTGAAGGGTGCAGAGACCTGCAAATTGGATCTGTGTGAACATTGCATCATCGGCAAGAAAACGAAGGTGAAGTTTGGTACAGCTTCACACTGCACCGAAGGTATTCTTGACTATGTTCACACGGATGTATGGGGACCTACAAAGACTGCATCAATTGGAGGTAACCACTATTTTGTGTCGTTCATTGATGACTATTCTAGGCGCTGTTGGGTGTACACTATGCGACACAAAAGTGAAGTCCTAGAATTGTTCGTGAAGTGGAAGACTAATCAGGAGAGAAGCACGGGAAGGAAGGTCAAGGTCCTCCGTTCTGACAACGGAGGAGAGTACAAGTCAGATCCTTTCCTACAGCTATGTCTGGATGAGGGCATAGAGAGACACTTCACAGTAAGGGAGACTCCGCAACAAAATGGGGTGGCTGAAAGAATGAACCGGACTTTGCTAGAGAAGGTTCGGTGCATGTTGTCAAATGCAGGACTGCCAAAGAAGTTTTGGGCTGAAGCTTTGGGGCATGCATGCCATCTTGTGAACAGGTTGCCGTCGTCTGCAATAGGGGGAAGACTCCTCTGGAAGCTTGGTCAGGAAAAGCTGCTGTGGACTATGATTTGCTACGGGTTTTCAGATGTCCATCCTGTTGGCCCAAGGTTACAATCAACCCATGTTTAGTGTATTTTGATGATTACAAAACATATTAGTTATTTGTACTAATATAAATTGTTGTTTAAGTGTGTTTCAGGTTTATATATTAAAGAGATGAATTCTTCCCTAAAGGAAGGTACATTGGACTCAAGACAAGTCAAATTGGGCTCAAAGTACAATATTGAAGATCAAGTGAAGATAGCCCATCTTGAAGTCTTGAAGACCTAGAAGTTTGTAAGTTTAGTTTGTTAAAGATTGAATATGTGAAATTTGGCTCTAGGATTTGCACACACATTTGTTTTGTATGTTTCCTTTGTTTTTGAAAATGTTTATTTCTAAGTTTATGCCTTAGTTTATACATACATGTACTCAAAGCTTCATATCTTCAAAAACTTGTTTAAAACATGATATAAACTATTTTCTGCATAACACTTAGCTTCAGATTTTTTAAAAGAATTTTTACAAAATTTTCTATCTCAAAAATCTGCCCAGAATCCTATTTCAGGCAGACCGGTCGACCGGCAGTCGACCGGCTGCTGTGTCCGGACATGCACAGGTTGTGCATGTCTGTCGGTCGACCGGACCAACAGACCGGTCGACCGAAAAGAGATGTTTTGCTCTCTGTATCTTTTCGGTCGACTGGGTCGGTCGACCGATAGAAGGAAACTGTGTTTCCTTTCTTGGATCGGTCGACTGGCAGTCGACCGATGTTCCAACGGCTCTTTTGCCAGCAGGGACCCGGTCGACCGGCAGTCGACCGGTAGGCCTGCAACAAGCCATAACGGCTCTTTCCTCTTTGGGTATTTCTGAAAAACTGTTTTGGTTTTCTCTTTAACAGAGTTTTTAGGAGTTGTTGGGACTCTTTTTCTGATCAAATTAGCTGGAAAAATCAGAGTTTTTAACCTATTCTCTCCCTATAAATAGTGGGGAATAGGCCTTAGTTATCTACCAAGAAAAATACAAGTTTTCATTGTTTTCAAGTGAAAGAGAAAAATAGTTTAAAGCTTTCATTTTCATTCTTTCAAATTGGTTTTTCAGTTGTTTGATCTCTAATATCACTCTACAACTGAAGCTTTTCTCACCACACTTCATAGAGCCAAAAATTTCATATTCTTTCTATAAGTGAAGTTGTAAAAGAGTGAGAGTGTTTGTAAAAGAGTGTTGTGGTCTAGTTAAAGATCACTATTTGTAATCCTTGTTCTTGTGGAGACAAGCTTCTCGGTGGAGTTTCTTTGTAAGGTGAAGCTACGGGCTTGAGGTCTTTGGAGGCCTAACTTGTACGGGATCCTAAGGGGATAGTGGAAACCCTTCACGGAGGTGAAGGCGGGGACTAGAGCAACGGGCTCGAACCTCGAAACAAATCATCCTTGTTTGCGATTGCCTTTGCGTTCTTCTTGCTTTCAATTTCTCTTGTTTTATATTGCCTTGAATTATTTGCTTGAGTAACTAACCCTCTACTTGTGGTATCTTGTGTTGCTATACTTGTTGTGTTACATTGTGAGCCTTTCATTTTCATCATCATACTTGGCATTGATCAATCACACCTCAATACAACACGGTTGCATTGCGCACCTCTAACCCATTTAAGGGGAATTGGGAGGAAGGAGTTCAGAACCTCGCAAGGGGTATTCGGCTCTTAGTCGTGTTTTTGAGAGATTGTTGCATCACTCATTTCATAAGTTTAAAAAGATCATTAGATTAGCAATTACACCTATTCACCCCCCTCTAGGTGTATTTCAATTGGTATCAGAGCTTGGACTCTAGGATTTGGCTTAACAACCTTAGAGAGATCCTCATATTGCTAATCATTTCATTCATTTCCACATAGTAAACATGGCCGATGGTATTAAGACACCCCCTAAGTTTGATGGACTTAACTTTCCCATATGGAAGGTTAAGATGACTGTTTCTTGCAATCTCTAGGTAGCCGAGTTGCAAAGGCCGTGACTAAACAATTTAGTACCCCCGATGGTGATGAATCTACTTGGTCCGAAATTGAGACCAAGGAGTTTGATGCCAATGCTAGGGCTCATTATGCACTCCTACAAGCCCTCAATGATGATGACATAGCTAGAGTCATCCATTGCAAATCCGCCTATGAGATTTGGACCCATTTGCTAGTAACACATGAGGGGACATCACAAGTGAAGAGGGCCAAGATAGACCTTCTTCGGTCCCAATATGAAAATTTTAGCATGCAAGAACATGAAACCATAGATGATATGGTTACTAAATTTACTAAGATTACTAATGGGCTTTCTTCTCTAGGTGAAGACATCAACAACGACCAAAGGGTGAGAAAGATCATCCGGACTCTTCCTCCATCATGGGAAGTGAAAGCTACAACATTGAAGGAACTCAATGATAAAGATGAGATGAGCTCATCGGACTCATTGGGAATTTAAAAACCCATGAGATGGAGAGGAAGGCAAGGGAGGACATGGCACCCTCCAAGAAGAAGACTATTGCCTTCAAAAGTCATGCTACTTACTCCGACGAAGATGATGAAGAAGAAGATGACGAGGAGCTCTCACTTCTAGTCAAAAACGTCCGGAGGATGTACAACAAGGCAAAGTTCCAAGGACGGAGGAGATGGCAAGGAGGCAAGGAAGAAAGGAAGATCATTTGCTTTAATTGCCAAAAGTCGGGACACATAGTAGCGGAGTGTCCGGACCAAGTAAAGCCATCTTCATCCAAGAAGCCATACAAGAAGAAGGCTATGAAAGCAACATGGGATGACGAAAGTGAATCCGAGGAGGAGATCGACACCGCCAATATGTGCTTCATGGCAAATGAGAGCACAAGCAAGGTAACTCCCTCAACTTCTTTTGATGAAGATTTATCCATGGATGAGTTAAGTGAAGCATTTATAGAACTTTCTCAAAATTATGACTTCATGAAGAAAAAGTACTTGAAAATGAAAAAGGATAATGAATCTTTGAGTATTCAAGTGTTAAATCTTTCTAAAGAAAATAATGACTTGCATTCTTCTTTAGTTTCCACTAAAAATGATTTTGAAAAATATAAGATTGCTTGTAAAGGAAAGACCCCATTTGTAGATTCTAATGAGATTGCCATGCTTAAGGAAAGATTAGACTCATTAGATGTTGTTTGAAAAAGTGTAGTGAGTTTGATAAGAAGAAGATGGAGAATATGTTTCCTAAGAAACAAGCTCCTAAGAAAAATGTTCATCATGCTCATGCTCATGCTCATGTACATGCTACACAACCTATGCATCATGGTAAACCCCCAAAGCATGCTCACACTTCACATACACACCATGCATTTATGTATAGAAAAGTGTACACATGTTCACATTGTGGACGGAAAGGACACTTAGCTAATTTTTGCTATGATAGACTAAGTGCATCATCTCATAATGTTTGGGTTCGTAACACTAACTTTCAAGGACCCAAGAAAGTTTGGGTACCAAAGTCAACGATTGTTTTAAATGATGTAGGTACTTTCCAAAGCCCAACGACGTAGAGGTTTATGGTATCTTGATAGCGGTTGCTCAAGGCACATGACTTGGGACATCAACAACTTTGCAACCCTATCAAGATATCATGAAGGTGGCACCGTCACCTTCGGAGATGACGCCAAGGGTAAAATCATTGGTATTGGTAATGTAAAGCTTGGCACTTCTCCTTTAATTGAAAATGTAGTTTTAATAGACGGGCTCAAGCATAATCTCTTGAGCATTAGTCAATTATGTGATAAAGGATTTAATGTTATTTTTGATGATATTGCTTGTAAAATAGTTGACAAAAATTCCAATGTTTGTGTATTTTTCGGTTTCGTGAAAGCAATGTTTATATGATTGATATGTTAAATATGTCTTGTAATATAACATGTTTAAAAGCCCTCGATGACGACTCTTGGTTATGGCATAGGAGATTAGGCCACGTTTCATTTGACCATATTTCTAGGCTTAACTCTAAGGAAATGGTGAAGGGTATTCCTTCATTGAACTTTGAAAAGGACCGAGTTTGTGACGCATGTCAATTTGGGAAACAAACTAAGTCCTCATTCAAATCAATTAAGGATATCATGTCATCACGTCCATTGGAGCTAATCCACATGGATTTATTTGGCCCTACACAAACCAAAAGTTTAAGTGGGAGTAGATTTGCTTATGTTTTAGTAGATGATTTTTCGCGTTTTACTTGGGTTTATTTTCTTGAACATAAAAGTCAAACCTTTTCACATTTTAAGCCTTTAAGAAAAGAGTTGAAAAGGAAAATGACTCCTCAATAATTAAAATAAGAAGTGATAGAGGAGGTGAGTTCATTAACCTTCCCTTTACCACTTTTTGTGAGGAACATGGAATAAAACATGAACTTTCTTGTCCTAGAACTCCACAACAAAATGGAGTAGTTGAGCGGAAAAATCGTACTTTACAAGAGATGGCTAGGACAATGTTAAATGAATATGGTCTACCACATTATTTGTGGGCCGAGGCCGTTCATACTTCATGTTACATTGCAAATCGTGTTTTCCTATGTAAAAATACTACTAAGACTTTTTATGAGATGTATTTTTCTAGAAAACCTAATGTTTCTTATTTCAAAGTGTTTGGTTGCAAATGTTTTGTTTTAAATACAAATATTAATTTGGGAAAATTTGATGCTAGATCATATGAGGCTATTTTTGTAGGTTACTCAAATACTAGTAAGGCTTATAGAGTCTTCAATAGGTCAACTTTGACTATTGAGGAATCTATTCATGTTAAATTTGAGGAATCTAACAAGTTTGTTAAGAATTGTGTAGAAATTGATGCTTTAGATGAAGGGTTGGAGAAAGTGACCTTGGAGGATGCTTCTACCATGGGAGACAAGCCAAAGGATGGTGATGGAAGTGAAGCCAAAGTGGAAGAGGCTCAAGGAAATGAACATCAAGCAAATGAAGAGGAGCCCTCTCAACCACTACCAAAGGATTGGAGATTCAATCCTCATCATCCCAAGGACCTCGTCATAGGTGAAGTATCAAAAGGGGTAACCACTCGCTCTAAGATTCAAGATTTTTGTGGTAATTTTGCTTTTATTTCACACATAGAACCTAAAAATGTCCTCGAGGCCGAGGCCGATTCATATTGGTTGCTTGCTATGCAGGAGGAGCTCAATCAATTTGAGCGCAACCAAGTATGGCATCTTGTTCCTAGGCCCAAGATAGACCAACTATTGGTACTAAATGGATCTTTAAGAACAAGTTGGATGAATCGGGTAATGTAGTTAGAAACAAGGCTAGGTTAGTTGCCCAAGGTTACACTCAAATCGAGGGAATCGATTTTGAAGAAACCTTTGCACCCGTAGCACGGCTCGAAGCCATACGGATGACCTTAGCATATGCCTCATTTAAAGATTTTAAGTTATTTCAAATGGATGTAAAGAGTGCTTTTCTTAATGGTTATATTGATGAGGAGGTGTATGTTGAACAACCCCCGGGTTTGTTGATCCTACACACCCTAATTATGTTTATAAATTAGATAAAGCACTATATGGTTTGAAACAAGCCCCTAGGGCTTGGTATGAAAGAATGTCTTCATTTTTGCTTTCAAATGATTTTAAGAAAGGAAAAGTTGATAAAACATTATTTACCAAACATATAGATCAAGATATCCTCATAGTTCAAATTTATGTTGAT
The DNA here is from genome assembly GCA_038442645.1 of Agave tequilana. Taxonomy (NCBI): domain Eukaryota; kingdom Viridiplantae; phylum Streptophyta; class Magnoliopsida; order Asparagales; family Asparagaceae; genus Agave; species Agave tequilana. The sequence goes on along the minus strand of JAVJIF010018088.1, from coordinate 51,257 downwards.
GACATTATTTTTGGATCTACTAATGTTTCACTTTGCAAGAATTTGAGTCATGCATGAAAAAGGAATTCGAGATGTCTATGATGGGGGAGCTCAACTTCTTCCTTGGACTTCAAATCAAGCAACGTAGTGATGGGACATTCATCAACCAAGCCAAGTACACCAAAGAACTCATCAAGAGGTTCGGGCTTGAAGGATCCAAAGTAGCAAAGACTCCCATGGCAACCACTACGAAACTTGACAAGGACGAACAAGGTAAGGAAGTAGACATCAAATTATTTCGTAGCATGATTGGTAGTTTACTCTATCTTACGGCTAGTAGGCCGGATATAATGTTTTCCGTATGTTTATGTGCACGTTTTCAATCATGTCCTAAGGAATCACACTTAATAGCGGTAAAACGCATAATTAGGTATCTTAGGGGCACAATTGATTTAGGTTTGTGGTATCCGAAAACTAACCAATTTACCATGACTAGTTATTCGGATGCCGACTATGCCGGTTGTAGGGTAGATAGGAAGAGCACAAGTGGCACTTGCCAATTCTTGAGCAATTGTCTTGTGTCTTGGTCTTCCAAGAAGCAAAATAGTGTAGCCCTTTCAACCGCCGAGGCGGAGTATGTAGCAGCCGGAGCTTGTTGTGCACAAGTACTCTGGATGAAACATACTCTTCTCGATTTTGATTTACATTTTGATCATGTTAAGATTTATTGTGATAATACTAGTGCTATTCACATGACCAAAAATGCTAATCAACATAGTAAAACCAAACATATAGACATTAGATATCATTTTCTTAGAGATCACTTTGAAAAAGGTGACATTGATATCGATTTTGTTTCCACAGATTTTCAACTTGCAGATATTTTCACAAAACCTTTAGATTATGCAAGATTTTCATTTATTTGTGGTGAATTGAATGTATGTAAGATTGATACTTAAAATATCTTAGTTTGTTTTGTTTTAGTTTCTAATATGTTTGTTTTGTTTTGACTTAAAATTTTTTTTAACCCTTTTTGATGTATGACAAAAAGGGGGAGAAAATATATAGAGAAAATATATGTTGTTTGTTTTAAATTTTGTTATTCCTTATGATAGTATTTTTGGTGATGATATTTTTCAATGCTTTATGTATGCTTACATAGTTGTTCATATTCATGTTAAATACATAGCATTGTTTTAGGGGGAGCTTTCCAAGCTCTTTCCTCTTTTATTTGTTTAATAACTCATATGTTTTGTCATCATCAAAAAGGGGGAGATTGTTGGCCAAGGTTACAATCAACCCATGTTTAGTGTATTTTGATGATTACAAAACATATTAGTTATTTGTACTAATATAAATTGTTGTTTAAGTGTGTTTCAGGTTTATATATTAAAGAGATGAATTCTTCCCTAAAGGAAGGTACATTGGACTCAAGACAAGTCAAATTGGGCTCAAAGTACAATATTGAAGATCAAGTGAAGATAGCCCATCTTGAAGTCTTGAAGACCTAGAAGTTTGTAAGTTTAGTTTGTTAAAGATTGAATATGTGAAATTTGGCTCTAGGATTTGCACACACATTTGTTTTGTATGTTTCCTTTGTTTTTGAAAATGTTTATTTCTAAGTTTATGCCTTAGTTTATACATACATGTACTCAAAGCTTCATATCTTCAAAAACTTGTTTAAAACATGATATAAACTATTTTCTGCATAACACTTAGCTTCAGATTTTTTAAAAGAATTTTTACAAAATTTTCTATCTCAAAAATCTGCCCAGAATCCTATTTCAGGCAGACCGGTCGACCGGCAGTCGACCGGCTGCTGTGTCCGGACATGCACAGGTTGTGCATGTCTGTCGGTCGACCGGACCAACAGACCGGTCGACCGAAAAGAGATGTTTTGCTCTCTGTATCTTTTCGGTCGACTGGGTCGGTCGACCGATAGAAGGAAACTGTGTTTCCTTTCTTGGATCGGTCGACTGGCAGTCGACCGATGTTCCAACGGCTCTTTTGCCAGCAGGGACCCGGTCGACCGGCAGTCGACCGGTAGGCCTGCAACAAGCCATAACGGCTCTTTCCTCTTTGGGTATTTCTGAAAAACTGTTTTTGGTTTTCTCTTTAACAGAGTTTTTAGGAGTTGTTGGGACTCTTTTTCTGATCAAATTAGCTGGAAAAATCAGAGTTTTTAACCTATTCTCTCCCTATAAATAGTGGGGAATAGGCCTTAGTTATCTACCAAGAAAAATACAAGTTTTCATTGTTTTTAAGTGAAAGAGAAAAATAGTTTAAAGCTTTCATTTCCATTCTTTCAAATTGGTTTTTCAGTTGTTGTTTGATCTCTAATATCACTCTACAACTGAAGCTTTCTCACCACACTTCATAGAGCCAAAAATTTCATATTCTTTCTATAAGTGAAGTTGTAAAAGAGTGAGAGTGTTTGTAAAAGAGTGTTGTGGTCTAGTTAAAGATCACTATTTGTAATCCTTGTTCTTGTGGAGACAAGCTCCTCGGTGGAGTTTCTTTGTAAGGTGAAGCTACGGGCTTGAGGTCTTTGGAGGCCTAACTTGTACGGGATCCTAAGGGGATAGTGGAAACCCTTCACGGAGGTGAAGGCGGGGACTAGAGCAACGGGCTCGAACCTCGAAACAAATCATCCTTGTTTGCGATTGCCTTTGCGTTCTTCTTGCTTTCAATTTCTCTTGTTTTATATTGCCTTGAATTATTTGCTTGAGTAACTAACCCTCTACTTGTGGTATCTTGTGTTGCTATACTTGTTGTGTTACATTGTGAGCCTTTCATTTTCATCATCATACTTGGCATTGATCAATCACACCTCAATACAACACGGTTGCATTGCGCACCTCTAACCCATTTAAGGGAATTGGGAGGAAGGAGTTCAGAACCTCGCAAGGGGTATTCGGCTCTTAGTCGTGTTTTTGAGAGATTGTTGCATCACTCATTTCATAAGTTTAAAAAGATCATTAGATTAGCAATTACACCTATTCACCCCCCCTCTAGGTGTATTTCACATCCTACTACCACGTCAAGGAAGACAAGTTGGATCCAAGAGCAAAGAAAGGGGTGTTCGTTGGCTTCAAGCGAGGAACCAAGGGGTTCAAGATTTGGGACCAACAGGACAACAAGTTCATAGTCAGCAGGGATGTCACGTTTGATGAGGCTTCGTTGATGAAGTCTACGGTCTCTCAGCAGGTGGAGACCAGCAAGACCAAGGAGCTATTGCAGCAGGTGGAGAGTGATGCAGATCCACCATCTCTAGAGGATTCAGTATCAGTGAGAATCATTCCTGAGGTGACACAGGGAGGTGATCAAGTTGCAGAAGAAAATGCTGAAGTTGTTGAAGAGGGTCAGGAGCAGGATATGGATACCGTTCCAGATCCCACTGCAGTTGGAAGACCAAGGAGGAATACTAGGAGACCTGGTTGGCTCACCACCGATATGGTTGTTGCATATGCACTTCCAGTTGTTGAAGAGGCTATTCCATCTACCTTCAGAGAAGCTGAGATCAGTTCAGAAGCAGAGACGTGGAAAGAGGCCATGAATGAAGAGATGCAATCTCTTTATAAGAACACACATGGGAACTTACCAAGTTGCCCAAGGGGAAGAAGGCCATAGGGTGCAAGTGGGTATTCGCTAAGAAGCAAGGATCTTTTCAAGAGGATACAGTGCGCTACAAGGCAAGGTTGGTGGCTAAAGGCTACGCTCAGAGAGAAGGGATCGACTACAACGAGGTGTTCTCCCCAGTTGTTAAACACTCGTCTATTCGGATCCTATTGGCCTTGGTGGCGCAGAATGAGTTGGACCTTGACCAACTTGATGTCAAGACCGCCTTTCTCCACGACGATCTTGAGGAGGAGATCTATATGACACAGCCCACAGGTTATAAAGTTGCAGGAAAGGAAGAGTTGGTATGTAAGCTACAGAAATCGCTGTACGGTTTGAAGCAGTCTCCTAGACAGTGGAACAAGCGATTTGATAGCTTCATCAGGAAGAAGAAGTACACACGGAGCCACTTCGACCCATGCGTGTACTACAACAAGTTACCATCAGGTGAATATATCTATCTACTTCTTTATGTAGATGATATGCTGATTGCTTCTAGGTCAAGATCTGCTATTGATTCTCTGAAGAAGATGTTATCGTCAGAGTTCGAAATGAAAGACCTGGGGGAAGCAAAGAAAGTATTGGGCATGGAGATCACAAGAGACAGGAAAGCTGGCAGGATAAGTTTGACTCAGAAGGGCTATCTGGAGAAGGTACTGCAAAGGTTTAATATCGGGAAGGATACTAAGTCTGTTAGTACACCAATGGCGCCGCACTTCAAATTGTCAGCGAAATTGTCTCCAAGGAGTGTTCAAGAGCGTGAGCATATGTCTCATGTTCCATATGCCAATGCGGTGGGTAGCTTGATGTATGCAATGGTGTGTACGAGGCCAGATCTATCACAGGCAGTCTCCATGGTGAGTAGATACATGCATGATCCTGGACAGGGTCATTGGGAAGCTGTGAAATGGATTCTGAGGTACATCAAGGGAACTGTTGATGTAGGCCTAGTGTTCGAGAAGGATAACACCGGAAAGCAAGAGTGCATAGGGTATGTTGATTCAGACTATGCATGTGACCTTGACAAACGCCGGTCGATGACGGGATATGTCTTCACATTCTCGCAGGCACCGGTGAGTTGGCGCTCCACACTTCAGTCTACCGTCGCGTTGTCGACCACAGAGGCTGAATATATGGCTTTGACAGAGGCCATGAAGGAGGCAATCTGGCTTCAAGGATTGCTTGATGATCTGGACGTGGAACAGGATATTTTGAAGATAAACTGTGACAGCATGAGTGCCATCTACTTGGCAAGGAACCAGGTCTATCATGCAAGGACGAAACATATTGATGTCAGGTATCACTTTGTACGGGAGATTCTAGAAGAAAGTGACATTGACTTGTTGAAGGTTCACACTTCGGAGAATCCGACCGATATGCTAACAAAGGTGGTGTCGGGGGTAAAGTTTGCACACTACAAAGACTTGCTCCATGTCCTTCAGATGAAATGAGCTTGCTGAAGCTCATTTGGGTGAACTACGGACGGCTTGATCCCTTGGGCAGGGGTACGTAGGCAACCAGGTTGGTGCAGTCGATATCGAGTCGGAATTCGGCTCAGATTTGGAAATCTTCACCGAGGTGGAGAATTGTTGGAGGAGAGACTACATTGAGGAGGAAGGTGATGCCATGCCAAGTGTCTTGCCAAGTGTCGTCGAAGACCGCCAGGAAAGGCAAAGGGACAGTGGCAGAAAAAATCAGCAGCAGCAGAAGTCAGAGTGGTCGGTCGACCGGCCTGGTCGACCGACGTGCACAGCATGCACAGGAATGGTCGCGGTCGACCGGCCGGTCGACCGCAGGGCTCTGACTGACAAACACCCAACTTTCGGGTTTTCTGGGTCGACCGCCCCGGTCGACCGGAAGCCCTTGACTGACAAAACCCAACTCTCGGGTTTTCTGGGTCGACCGGCCCGGTCGACCGGTATTGGAGAATTGGGAGGTCGGTCGACCGGCCGGTCGACCGACAGACGGGTTCTGGGTAAAAATCTGCTGATCCGTTTTTTGAGGTATTTAAGCCTCATGTTGATTCTAGGGTTTGTAACCTGCGGGAAAAGTAGTTGCTCTGAGTACTCTTGCCTTCAAAGAGACTTAGAGCTATTGTAATCATCTTCCACAAATAAATCTCTCCATTGATTGCCCCGAGGACGTAGGCATTCAGGCCAAACCTCGTTAGATCTGTTGTTTGCGATTGGGTGATTCTCTTCTTGGTTGTGATTGATTTCATTGTTCGAGGAGATCTGAGGATTCTCTGTTTGGTTCGTTGTTGTGATTTGTTTGCGAGCACAACAGGTCCTGGGCTCAAGGCCCTCCAACAGGGGGAGGAAAAAAAAGGGAACCAGACTGGAACCGGAACCGTCTGGCTCCTCATATAGAGGAATCGGGAGCCAGAACCAGAACCGCCGATTTCTGAACCGGGGTGAAGTCTACTCGGTGAAGATAGAATTGTGTGTCACTATGTTTCCACATTGTCTATTTTGTTTAAAAAAATTAGTGAAATGTTAGAAACAGGCTCACCGTTCGTGCTATGGAGGAGGGGGAAAAATGATGATTTTGTCTTATATATTTGTTTTTTATTTTTGCTGTTTCTTATTTCCATTAAAGAAATATAATAATTAACGCACGTACAGTAAGCACTTACTGTAGGGAGAGAGGAGAAAAAAACTTGATGGAAGAGTCTTTTAACTCATCGACAGAAATAGTGCAGAAATCGGAATCCAAAAGGAGCGAGAAGGCAGTTCAAATACAGGCCAGAACAGTGGTCGGCCGACCGCTCAGTCGACCGGCGCGCACAACGTGCACAAGAGCAGCTCAATCGACTACCTGGTCGACCGTAACAAAGAGAGCGGTCGACCGTCGACCGACTGGCATGGCCAACTTTCTGTTGGACTCGGTCGACCGACCCGATGGACCGAAAGGAAGGGTGTGTTGACCGCCGGTCAACCGACAAGCGAATCTGCCTCTCCTGTTGGGATTCAGGCTTCATTTCTGAAAAGGAATCAAATCCAATTGTGGTTTCCTAAAACACCGGGATTCTCTGGCTATAAATAAAGGGATAGAGCCCCATGAATTGTATCCCTTGGAAAAACTTGTATTCATTGTTGAATCAATAAAATCTTTCTCCCTTACCCTAAGGACGTAGGTAAATTACTGAACCTCGTTAAATATTGTGTTGGCTTTCCTCTCTTGTTTATTGTTCTTGTCTTTTGAGTGCCTATTTGGTGCATCTCCCTCTATTGGTTAGGGTTTCTCGATTGGATATTGCCAAGGCGCGCGAAAAAAATGGTATCAGAGCATCTCAAGTTCGTCGTGGGATCGTGTATCGATTCCAAGAGCATTGATGACTGTTTGACGGAGATTGTATGTCAATCTTGGAGCAGCGTTGAGACTGTTTGTGAGAACGTGTGTCGATCTCAAAACAGCGTTTGGATTGCTCAAGGAATCAAATTTGGTGGAGTAGATCACCGCAGAAACTCTTTTAGGGTTTCACATTAAGGTAAAAACTCTATCTTTATCTAGTTTTTAGATCTAACTCCATTTGTTTTCTGCATTGTTTTGAGAAACCTATTGAGAAGATGGCTGGAGGTAGTACATCTACAGTGAAATTCATGAATCCACATCCTTTAAAGATTGATGTGGTAAAATTTGATAGCAAGAACAACTTTGGGATGTGGAGATGTGAGGTAATAGATGCATTGACGGTATCAAATCTCGAAGACACTCTACAGTTGGAGAAAAAACCTGTGGCTATTTCTGAAGAGGATTGTGACAAGATTAATCAAACAGCATGTGGTCTGATAAGGTCTTGTTTGACACAAGACATCAAGTATAATGTGTTATATGAAATATCTGCAAGACAGCTATGAGAGATACTGGAGAAGAAATATCTGACGAAAAGCATAAAGTCGCGTTCGCAATTGAAGAGTAGGCTTTATGCTTTCAGTTGAAGAGAGGAATCTCTATTGATGAACACATGAATAACTACACTAAGTTTCTTACAGATTTAGTTAACGTGGATGTGAAGATCGAAGAAGAGGACAAGGCGTTGATTCTACTGAATTCTCTTCCTGAAGAAGAGTACGAGACCTTCATCCTAACTTTGATCAATGATAAACAAATACTTAACTACAGTGATGTATCGGCTGCTCTTGTAAATTATGAAGTGGGGAGGAAGGACAAGCAGTCTTCTTCTAATGGTATATTAGCAGAGGCATTGATGGTAAGCGGCAGAGGTTTCAATCGGAAGAGGAAAGGCGAGCGTGAGAGATCGGAGTCTAGACCAGGGTTTAGAGATCTGAAGAAGAACCAGTGTGCCTTCTGCAAAGAGATAGGGTATTGGAAGGTTGATTGTCCAAGGATCAAGATAAGAGTAAGAAAAAAGAGTCGAAGACCGAGACAAATCTTGCACAGGTGGTCAGTACTCAAGCCAGTACTTCACAGGCAGATGGATTGGATTCAGACTCATCGGTATTTTCTTTCTCCGTTACTACTCCTATTGTTGGCTACTCAGGAGACTCTGAGAGGATGTTAAATACTGCAGCTACCTATCAGATATGCTAAAACAGGGATTGATTTTTTAGCTTTGAGAAGCTAGATAGATGTTCTGTTATCATGGGTGATGATCGCTCATGTAACATGGAAGGAATAGGCACAGTCCAGATCAAGATATTTGATGGGATGGTATGAGAACTGAAGGAAGTGAAGTATGTACCTCAATTGAAAAAGAATCTTATCTCTCTTGGTGCATTGAAAGCATTGGGTCATACAGTATATGTTAGAGATAGTGTTCTCAAGATAACTAAAGGCTCAATGGTGGTGATGAAGGACGTCCGACGCAATAACCTATACTACTTGATGGGTAGTACGGTTACTGAGCGAGTGGGGACTTCTATTTTTCAGATGGTGCTTGCACACAGGTTTGACATATGAGGCTCGGACATACAGGTGAAAAAATTTGCAAGCTCTAGCAAAAAAGGGATCATTGGAAGGTGCATCTACTTGCAACATGGAATTGGGTGGACACGGCGCTCTGGACAAGAAGACGAAGGTGAAATTTGATACCACTACTCACCGCTCAGAAGGTCTTCTTAATTGTGTTCACGTAAGTATTTGAACACCTGCCAAGACTGCATCGCCTGGCGGTCATCGATACTTTGTCTCTTTTATTGATAATTTATCTAGACATTGTTGGATATATTCCATAAGATAAAGATTTGAAGTCCTTGGTATGCTGGTGAAGTTGAAGGATATGATGGAGAAACAGACTGGTTGGAAGATTAAGGAGCTCCAAATTGGTAATGTTGAAAGATACAAGAATCAATTCCCATAACTTGGCCAGAACACTGATAATGGTACTTATTTCACAGATGGAATACATGGGTGGCTAAGAAAATCAACCGTTTCTTACTGGAGAAGGCTCGGTGTTTGTTGTCTAATGCACGATTAGACAAATGATTTTGGGCTGAGGCGATTGTATATGCTAGCCATCTCATAAATGGACTGTCAACGACTGCGATAGGAGGCAAAACTCCATTGAATATTTGGTCAGGTGGAGCTGCTCAGGATTATGATTTGATGCAGGTATTTGAAAGTCTAGCCTACTTTAAAGCCAAAGATGGCAAGATAAATCGCGAGCAAAGAAGTTTGTGTTTTTAGTGTCAAAAGAAATTTGAACGGTTACAAGTTATGGGACCCGAAAACAAAAGGATTGTGCTAAGTAAACATGTCACATTTGATGAGACATCATTGTTGAAGTCTACCGTCTCTCAGCAGGTGGAGAGGATGAAGACCAAGGATGTATCGCAGCGGGTGAAGGTCGATGCTACTCCACAACCTCCAGTAGGCTCGGTATCAATAAAGACTTCACCGGATGTGACACCTGGTGGAGATCATGTAGCCAGTTTTGATGCTAAATAGGTTGAAGACATTGATGAGAATGTCAAATATTTGCAGCTATTGGCACCAAGATAAAATCACGAAAGTGGGTGAAGAAGCATGAATCTCAAGTTAGTGAGCATGACAAGCTCAAATCGAAGGTTGTTGTTCTCCATGACGGTATTGGTAATAAGGTTCATATGACTCAGCCAGTTCGGTTCGCTGCTGAAGATTTAGTCACAGTTGTTTGAGCTCGGTGGAGCTCGTTTTAAAGAACTACGGATAGCTTGATCCCTTGGGTAAGGTACATAGGCGCAGCTATTTAGTGATGTAGCCCGTATGAAGCTATTTGGTATATTTGGGTTCTCGAGAATTGGCAGTGGAAGCTGATTTGGACTTCACGAAGAGGTGAAGAGTTAGACTTCACGAAGAGGTGAAGAGTTGTGATCTCGATGAACATTTGATCTTCTGGTGAGAAAATATTTAAGTTTGCAAAAGGGGGCGTGCATCCAGTTTGGTGAGCTAATGTTATGTAATGCACTCTACTCAGATTTAGTTGGATCATCTTGAAGACATTTGGACTGGAGTGTCAGTCAGTTGGAGTCAGTGTTGGCTCGTGTTGGATTCTTCTTGAGGTCATTTGGGGTGTTTTATTCAGTTGTTGAATTGTAGACACGTTCGTTGGTCGGCTCATATGGTGCTCATTCTCTTCGGTGGAGCGTTGGGAAGGCATATATGGTGCATTCCGTTTGGATGGCTGAGTTGAAATTTAGAATCTTTACGATTGATATTGGAGTTTGAAGAGAGTTCCCTGAGGAGACAACAAACTCAATTTGGATCCGGTGTGATCATTTGAAATCAATTGTAAGTGTGATGCTGATTCATTTGGAACCGGTTGGCCAAGTCGAGATAGTGTGTCGATTTCGCTCGAATAGCTTAAGCTGAGATCGTGTGTCGATTTCGCCAAGTGTTCATTGGAGTCGGCTCAGATTTGAAAATCTTTACCGAGGTGGAGAATTGTAAGGAGAGAGGAAATACAAACTTGATGGAAGAGTTTTTAACTCATTGACAGAAATAGTGCAGAGATTGGAATCAAAAGAAGTGAGAAGGCAGTCCAAATATAGGTCAGAACAGTGGCCGGTGGATCACCCAGTCGACCAGCGTGCACAACGTGTACAGGAGCCGCCCGGTCGACCGCCGGTCGACCGTAGCAAGGAGAGTGGTTGACGGAGCGCCCGATTGACTGGCATGGCCAACTTTCTATTGGACTCGGTCGACCGATCGGTCAACCGAAAGTAAGGGTCGGTCGACCACCCGGTCGACCGACAGGCAAATCTGCCTCTCCTGTTGGGATTCAGACTTCGTTTCTAAAAAGAAGTCGAATCCAATTGTGGTTTCCTAAAACATTGGGATTATCTGGCTATAAATAAAGGGGTAGAGCCCCATAAATTGTATCCCTTGAAAAAATTTGTGTTGAATGTTGAATCAATAAAATCTCTCTCCCCGTTGCCTCGCGGACGTAGACAAATTGTCGAATCTCGTTAAATATTGTGTTGACTTTTTTCCTTATTTATTGTTCTCGTCTTTTGGCTACTTCTCTGGTGCATCTCCCTCTATAGGTTGGGTTCCTCAATTGGTTGTTGCCAAGGCGCGCGCAACACTTACGAGCTTTTGCTTGCATTGTAGCCACAACAAAGACATATTCTAGTAGCAGGCTAAAGAAAAAAACAATAAAGGGCTAATAGCGAAAAACTACAAGCTATGTATGCGAATCAAAAGAAATAAAAAATAAAATCATTAGCTTATTTAGCTCACAAAACTGACGGTTTTAAAGTACAATTTCGACGGATACCCAATGACATTATGAAGAAACCATCGGATGTGATCAATCCCAGTCATTAGGTTGTTGCTTTCTTATCTTAGGGAATGAAGAGAGTTTGGGCCGTTTTCTCCAATTTGATAGAGCCCATAGAGCCCAAGCAAATGACCAAATGATAGAGGCCATCAAAAAATTAAGACCGAGAACAAAATTAGCCCAGACTCGATCATCTGAGATCGCGACAGCCTTTTTCTCCAAGTCTTCAAGCCCACCCAGCCCAGCCAACCAGGCTGACGGAATCAAACTGATCAATATTGAAAAGGAAACAATAAAAGAAAATTCGAAAGCCTTTTACCTCAAGTCTAGCTAAAGAAAATGACGTACATTTAGAACCAAACCCTCCTCCTCTTATAAATATCGAGTAATGTAAATCAAAATAATCATCGATATACTTGTTAATTTTTTTTTTTTTTTTATTTTCTTCCCAACCTTCTTGTTTTGTTAGTAATTAATCAGGCGGTAGAGACAGAAATAAACAAACAGTTAATTTGCCGACCACTAATCCCAGTGTCAGTACTCTCGGACATCATCTATGGATTCGTGTTTTACTTGGCCTCCACAGTTTTTAGGCTTTTGAGTTGGATTTAAGTTAATTAGACTATCTGAGCTAGACCTAAACAACAACAATAACAACTAAGCCATTTGTATTTGGGGTAGGCTATATGAACCAAAAGAGAATTATGTCGGATCGGGCACGTGGATCAGCTTTCTCCACTCATTCCTATCGAGCAATATGCCATCACTAAGACCTTTTAGTCTCTATATCTTGTTGTATTATCTCCATCCATGTTTTCTTTGGTCTCCCCTGCGCTCTTTTAACTTATTCTAATTTGATACGCTCTGCTCGCCGGACTGCCGTATCTGTATGTTTACGTCGCACATAACCAAACCATCATAGGCGGTTTTCTCTCATCTTCTCTTCTATAGAGGCTACGTCTATCTTAGTACGAATAAAAGAGCGTGTTTGAGCTAATTCTAAATGTATCAAAAATCTCTAAGAATCTAGAATATAAAAACGTAAGAGAAAGTCAGACAGAGTGACCTCTCACCTTAAATCCAGAAAGTTGCCCAACACTGATCGCACAAAAGTTCCACGATGAGCAGCGAAGGAATGCCTATTGTGCGTGTCAGAACAGAGGGACACCTTGCTCCTGTGGGTGGACTTTTGAAGATCTTCCAGACATTCGTATTCGGGACTTGTAACGCCCCGATCCGGCGGGTACGGAGACGTTACTGCGACGTATATACGCAGGTCAGAAATACCCTCACGTATATACGCTAAGCATCAGTACAGGCAAGAATCAGAGTACGGAAGCAAATGGTGCATTATACATTCCAACATATGAGTACAATTACAAAGTTATCACCAGAGGTGATAAATATTACAAGAATATTACATCACTGATAGGCGCAAATGCGAGAATACAAAGAGATGTACATGTATGAACAGTATAAGGCACTCACAAGTTTATAAAAGGAAAACTCGAGAGGCGCACAGGGGGCCTGGAAGGATAAGGCTCCAGACGGTCTGCTGGGGATCCATGCTTCAGCTGCGCCACCCTAATCAGTAACTGGGGGAATCCACACGCTCCAAGCTCCATGACATGGACATGAGGATCCAGGGGAGTCAGATAGAACTCCCCAGGCGAGTGGTGATACGAATGCCAAGTGGCGAGCAAAGATAAGCACACGTGTAACGATAAAACCGAATCATAATCATGCATTGAAAACCGTGTCGTGAGCATAAGCATGCAGGAGCAAGTAGACATAGAACAAATGATATCAAACAGGAAGTACTCATGGTATGATAAGATAAGAACAGGAGACTGGTGGAATAGAATATGGGTGGTGAAACCGGGTGTAAGCAAGTATAGTATAATAATCATAAAACCGAAAATCCGAAGTAAAACCCGATACAACCAATCATGACAAAGCATACCACAGGTCCATAGCTGGCATCTTTTATTATTATTATTATTACTCGTCCTACCCTGATGTCTAGATATGTGAACTAGCGTCCCAGCACACATATATCCACATCTGAGTAAAGCAAGGTTGTTATTGGAAACCTAACGGGGGTATCAACGAACAATGTTTACAGTGGGTCCCGTACATACCCGGACACGACTCAGGATTGTTCCGTTGCTAGGTGGACGGAACCTGCCGCAAGGCGATCAGGAGGGTCTTATAGGATGCCCTTATCAAGATGGTACCAGGAAGGAGGGAGCCAGTACTCCCCTCGGTCGCCTAGAGGCCCACAGGTCAGACCGGAAGTTTTAGTTGCACAACATGTCTAGTACCACTGTAAACACGAACATGTATTGATAGCCGCAAGTTTCCCCGACCCGATGTAAGTTGTCCAGTTTTATGGTTTATTATGTAATTATCAATTTACGAGAATAGCAGGTGCGAGACATAATCAGGAGTTCAGGAGTACATGAGTACTGCAGATTCAGGTCACTGTATATATAATACAGGATAACAAGTACAAGATTCAAGTCACTACATGTAATGCAGGATAACAAGTATAGTATTCCCGTAAATGTGATAATCACAGGTCAAGTATTAATATGTCAAGAGGCAAGTATATCATGCCGGGTGTCAAGTGATAGCATGACAGGAGGATGATATTTGACAGGTGACCAATCATGTCAAGAGATTGATATTAGTCCGGTGGCAAGTCATGTCATAACAAGGGGCCTTGCCAAGTAGTAGCATGTCTGGTGTCAGGTGATAACACATCAGGTGTTAAATAGCAGCATGTAAATGACAGGTATGAAGTAATGGCATGTCAAGTGTTAACATATCAGGTAAGTACATGACATGTGATAGAATAGTAGCTGAGCACAACCAAGCGGAGCTGAGCAAGCTGGAGACACAGACAGCAAACAGTATTTAACACTGGAGCGTCTTGCAAGGTTGCCGGGACAACTCGGCTTACAGTGCGAGTAGAAAATCCGACAGCTTCTCGCCTAGACGAATCTAGTGGTAAAGCGCTGAACGCTGATCATGATAACCAGGCGGAACTGAGAGACCTGACGGTCTCAACTCACTTCTCTTTCGAGATAGTGAGAGACCGGAGGCTGAGAGACCTGACGGTCTCAACTCACTTTTCTTTCGTGATAGTGAGAGACCGGAGGCTGAAGGGTCCGGAAGCCAAGAACGCTCGGGGTTTAAGTGCACTCTCGGTGGCTACTAGCCATCCCAGGAGTGGGCAGAAACCCAGAGTCCAACGACCACGAAGGGTCGGCCACGCATGGTATAAAGCAGTAAAATACATCACAGGCATGGTATATGTACAAGAATTAAACTACCCTAATACAAGCATTCGTCACAGAGCAATACATGTCCAGTCATTGGCACTCGGCCATACACAAATACAGGGACCAGCCCAATACAAAATACATTTAAACATGGAATAGAATACATGTCGATCCGACAAAGCGGGGAAACCCAAATGGAGGCGAGGACACTCGCCTAAAAAGCTCCAGAAAGGCCGAAAACTAAGAAATCCCGGGAACTCGCGCACGCGCCATATAATAAAATACAATATATTTTTAGAGAGAGAAAGGGAGGAGGAGAGAGAGAAAGAGTTAGAGAGAGAAACCTAGAGAGGGGAAGGGAGATTTCTAGAGGGAGAAAATCTTAGAGAGAGAAAGGAGGGAGATCTAGAGAGAGAAAGAGATTAGAGAGAGCAGGGAGAGAATTTGGAGAGAGAGACGGTTAGAGAGAGAGAATTTGAAGAGAGAGTTGCTTAGAGAGAGAGAGAGAGAAGAGAGAGAGAGGAGAGAGAAAAAAGGGAGGGGGGCTGTTGCCCCCCCCACAGCCGTCCACGGCCAGGTCAGGAGGCCTGGCCGTGGCCCTGTCAGGGCCGGCGCCGGCGGCCCTCCGGTGGCCGCCGGCCAGGGGTGGCCGCGCCGGCCACCCAGGGGAAGAGAGAGAGAAGAGAGAGAGAGAGAGAGAGAGAGAGAGAGAGAGAGAGAGAGAGAGAGAGAGAGAGAGAGAAGTGGGGGCAGAGGGGCTGCTGCCCCCCCTCAACCTCTGGTCACGGCCTGGCTTTGCCAGGCCGTGGTCAGGCCAGCCCTGGCCATGCGGCCAGGGGCGCCAAGGGGGCGGCGCTAGGGGCGGCGCCGCCAGACAGGGGCGGCCACGCTGGCCGCCCAAGTAGGGGAGAGGGAAAAAAGAAAAAGAAAGGAATAGGAAAAGGAAAAGAAGAAGAAAAAGAAGAAAAGGAAAAGAAAGGAAGGGCTCGCCGGAGTCGCTGGGCGGCGGCGGAGCCTGGCCGGAGGTGTCGGCGTTGATGGTGCTGGTGGTCAGTTCTTGGGGAGGAAGAGAGAGAGGGAGGTGGGAGAAATTGAAGGGTGGAGAAGAAAGAGGAGGAGATAGAGAGAGAATTGAGGGAGAGATTAGGAGGTGAAGTGAGAGAGGGGGAGAATTTTGGGGAAAGGAGGAGGAGGAGGAGGCGGTCGCTGGCGCCAGGGGAAGGAGAAGAAAGAAGGGAAGAAAGAGAAAAAGAAAGAAAAAAAGGAAAAGGAAAAGGAAAAGAAAATAAAAAAGAAAAAGGAGAAGATATTTGGAGGGTTGTGTGGTGGAGGAATTTTTGGGGAAAAAGAAAAAAGGAATATAGAGGAAAAGGGAGTGGATGGGAAAAATGGGAAAGGAAAGAAAAAGAAAAATAAGTTAGATGATATTCCGGATCTGGAAAATCCCAAAACATCGAAAATGCTGGAAAATTGGACTGATCCGGAAAGGTCTCGAAAAATTCTTAAAAATAATAAATATTATTTTAAGGTACATGGTGAAATCGATTTTCAGAAATAAAATCCCATTTTAAATTAAAAATCCGAAAGTCAACCGCCGATACTGGTCTACACCGGTTCGGCCGGATTTTGATAAATTCTGAAAAATCTCAAAAAATGTATTAAAGAATAAAAATATGATTTTAAGAAATAAAGTGAAAGTGGAATTCAGAAATTCAATTCCGATTGTAAACTAAAAATCTTGGAACCAACCAGCGATACTGGCCGACACCAATCCGGTGGAATTTTGATAAATTCATAAAATCCTCAGAAAAAGTATTTAGATAGGAAATGTGATTTTAAGAAATAATGTAAAAAGATATTTCTAGTAATTCTAATCTGTTTGTAAATTAAAAATCTAGGAATCGGTCAGCGGTGTTGGTCGACACCGGTTTTGAAGATTTACAACTTAATTCAGGAAAATTCCAGAAAATCATAGAAAATCTAAAATATTGGAAAACGATGTTTAAAACTGAAATCGGTCAAATCTAAATAACAGAAAGACAAATCGAGTAATACCCTAGGATCGGGTCCTCGGTGCAGACTAGGGCTGACTCCGAGTCCGTGAATCCGGATCCAAGACAAGACGATCATATAAATAATTCATAATACAAAACAAATACAGGAAGTAAATCGAAAAATACGATCGAAAAATCTGAATACGCAACTAAGTACGTATTCTGGGAGCGGGGTGTTACAGGACTACTTAGGGTTCTATGGCAGGCTTTTGTAAACTTGTTAGCACAGTTCTTTTGGTTAACAGATAAGAGAGTGTGTTTGTGCTGTGAATAAAAGTAGTGTATATTGGAATGTGACCGGAGTGTATTGTACAGTGGAATGAGAACCGTTCTTGTTTAGTTTCATTATAATCTCTTTAATGAAACACGATAGACTTGCCACCTTTACTTAAAAAAAAAAATTCTAGAACTTAAAAACGGCTTCACTCTTTTCTGTTAATCACGACTAGTTATTTAATTTCCCATGTTACTGACTTAAGCATCAAAGAGAGTTCATTGTCACCAAATTCCTTTATCATTACATCTCTTTCCCTAACATCACATGGCAACAGTGTTTCCTTCTAGAAGGAACGGAGGTTATAAGTTTAATTAAGCTAGTGATTACTCCGTAGACGACAGCTTCTCATGGAATTGTTAAAGCCAGCTAAAAAAGCAACCTTTACATGCTAACATCCCCCTCCCTTTTACTTACTTAAATTGACATGAATGAAGTACTTCCCTGAACTTTAGGGTTTATGGTAGGGCCAAAATGAAAACTGCAACCCTTGCTCTTTTTGTCTGCCATCATAGAGGCCACTAGGGTTCCCCCTGTATCCTAATGTTTCCAAAGCCTCCTATAATTACTAGTCTGAATTGGAAATATTGTAAGGTGTAGATAGAAATATCCCACATTCTTCCAAAGTTTGTCCCCCTTGGTGTCACACATGGAAAAGACCAAGCTGTCTACTTCATCATACTTTGTGGACTTGTTTGGTTAGATGGTAGTGGACTGTATTGCAAAGCCTACTCTTGGCCGGGATTTGAATTGCAAAGCTCACTTGCAGTTCAAACAGTTAATTTTGTAGTCCACTTGTAAAACTAGACCTATTTGAATGTTTTTATTAATAGATTAATATTTTTTTTATTATTTTAATTATTAGATTTTTTTTGGTTAGATTAAACTTTCTTATTAGATTAAAGTTTTATTATTATTAGATTAATATTTTTATTATTAAATTAATATTTGTTTATTTATCTATTAATTAAGTAAGGATTCCGTTTTGAATTTAATTACTTGAAATATTTACTTATGTTATGTCCAGCAAATCTTACAAAGTCACAACCAAATAAAGTAAATTAACTTTTCATTTTACTTTACAGTTGTACCAAATACTACAATTAATAATATACTTTTACAATTACACTTTTAGATTGTCAATCACATACTAAAAACTTACTTGCGAAAATTTTTTTTATAAGTGCAAAATAGTTTTCCACTTACAACTTGCACTTGCGGGCACTTGAAGGCAACCAAACAAGTCCTGCATTTTATTGTGATTAAATGGTTATGATTCTCAAATTATAATTGGCTCAAATCCCTTAGCGCAAACAATACAATACGAGTACTGTCAAGCAAGGCTCAAGCTGCAAGACATTTCTTTTCCTTATGGGAGATTATGAGCATGAATCTCCCATTCCTAGTGGATGAGAGAAGTTACAAACTAATTTGTAGAGGAGCATTAAGGAATATATATATTATGCAACTGCTCGATTTCACAATGTACGCAGGTCACTAGACTTGACTAACAGTTCGTGAAAGAAGACTCACAATGCACGGAGCTGCGTCTGGAGGTTATTTGTAGTTGGTGAGGGCTACTTTTAGTGATTGGTGAGCGCTCAACAAGAGCTCCTTTCTCTTTCATTGGAGCTTCTTTTCCCCTTATAGTAGAGTTCATTTTCCTTGAAGATTATAACGTAAGTCAATAGATTGCGTACTAATACTCTTTTTTATATGTATATAAACAAAGACCGTAAGTCAGTCTTGAATCTGAAACGTCTCATTTTCAACCCAACTCTTTTACGACTGACTAGACCTAAGTGACAATACTTCTATATTTAATGAGAGACTATTGATTCGGATCTCTCCATATGATGTGACACAGAACTTTCAATCAGAATCCTTTTCACTTGGATCTATTTTCTTTGTTGTAGTCTTCCTCCTCTCTCATTACATAAAGGGCTTCGAGCTAATGCAAAATATATGAATAAAATTAATCCACAAAGACTCTAATGTTAATCCTATGATTATGAAAAAATTAATTAAAAAAAAACCCTAATGTTGCTTGTATGATGTTCCCTACATACCAACTAGGGTGTCTAATATTTGTGCCATATCATAATCTCAATCCCAATGTAGAGCCTTCCCAGATCTAACCCCTGCCCCAATGAGAAAACTAATAGAACTTAACAAGCAAATTATGCAACCCTAAATGTAATCATTCACACAGTGCACCTCCATCATGGCTCATGAGAGCCTGACAATGCTTTCCTCTAAGATGAGCTTTAAAGAGAGACTTGAGTTATTTGATTAGGGTTGGCTTTACTTCATCCATTCCCATTCCTTTTGTAGTTAATTATATCTTAATAGAAAGTAGAAGCTAAGCTTAGTTAGGATCAATGTGATGAGTGCATTGTACTACAAAAAGCACAAGGGAAGCCCACAGGATTCCTGTAAATTAAACAACAGACATAAATATCAATTAGTAATCAGTTAGGTTTGATGGAGGCCCCATAATCCACCAGCTACCCCCAAACCACAATTATTTTTTTTGTATTGGTTGATACATTAGTATCTCAAGAGCTTGCAATCACTGCCGATTAATTTTCTGCACACCAGAGATTGGCTCTCTCGACTGTGATTGAGAAATTTCGGAACATAACCCCGTGAAAAAAATATCGCCCCTCATGAAATTCGAATCGGCGCCTGTTAGAGAGCAAACCCAATGACTTGCCGATAGACCACACAAAATTGACAAACCACTTTAAGTGGAAGAAAGCCAGGGCTGCCGTTTCTTTTCTTTTCTTTCTTTTTTCCATTTTATTTAAATGCAATATGCGCATGCCTATCATATTAAGGGTAACTTATTAGTGATATAAAACATTATAGTTTTGTAATATTACATGTTTCCCCCTTTTCTTGTGCATGTCTTACTTCATTTGTGTTTGCAAATATGGCACTGCATAAGCCAAATTTATCGAGTTTAAAAATTAAATTATTATTTAATTAATTTGTTCTTTTATTAAATAAAACTATCCTCAATTTATCCGCATTCAAAGTCACATCAGCAAGCACCTATGCTTAATCACCCTTACAATTCAGAATATTTTAGTAATAACATGCTTGAAAATCTAAAAGGGTTTTTCGAAAGGAAAATTTCGTTACAATCACCTATTTTTTTTTCATAATTAATTGATTTCTCTCAATCATCACTTCTTTATATATTTTTATTTTCTCTTTTACCCTTCTCCATCACTTCCTGACGCTGCTCTCCTCTTAACTCTAGCACTGACGCAAAGTAATTCGCGGATCAATTTTTTACAGATCTCATTTGTTCTTACTTGCGATGAATTTTTTTGTGTTTGTGATCGATGTGATTTTTAAATCTAAAAAGCATTGGTCATCATTCGATATTGATGAACGAGGGTCTGCTAATGATGACAACGCTGATATGAGGATTGCGACGTCGCAATTTTTTATTAGAAGACTAGGACTATGGTCGTAGTCTTTTTATTAGTCATAGTCTTTTATTAATTAAAAATTAGGACATTTTACGAGAACTGCGACCATTATCGCAGTCCCAATATATACTGGAAAATTGTGTTTTGTGAGAACTGTGATCATAATCGCAGTCCTATAAAGACTCAGAAACATAACGTTTTTGTAAAAACTATTATCATGATCGTAATCCTAATAAAGAGGACTATGATCATGGTCGCAGTCCTATAAAGATTCAGAAATATAGCATTTTTGTGAGGACAGCGATACTAAAAAATATAGCATTTTTGTGAGGATTACGATCATGATTGCAGTTTTCTATACACCAGCACTCATTATTTTCGAAACGGTTTATTTTTCGAAATGATTGTTGTGGAGCATTTGCGTCTTTCGTTGCTGAGGAATGCTTCTGCGCTTGACACATGGGTACACGTGATTAGCTTAAAAAAATGGTTGTAGCAAATTAAATTATGAAGCTGAATTTTTTTATAATTATGATGTAACATGAGAGACTGTAGCGAAATTCCTCTTTTGAAAAACTAAAATTGTTTTGAATTGTTGTCCACTTATAGGTGAGTAAAGAACTATATGACAATGGACCTAATAAATTTGATAGAAGTGACTAATTGGCGGGGAAATTGGTTGCCCACAAGAGAATTCTTCTATTGGTGTAGATCTGAAGAAATTTATCTATTGATTATATTTCTACTATATTTTATGTAAGCCTAAAACTTTTCAATGCCACCCGATAATAACCGATTACGGACCTGTTTGTCTCACCGCAAAACGCCGCAAGTCGTAAAACTTCTTTTTCATTTTTTGCTGTTTGTTTTGCTAAAAAACAACTTGCAAAATACAACTCTCATTTTTTCACTTGCAGTTGCTACAATTAATTTGTGGTCATGTAAATCTCACTTTTACACTCACATTTTCCCACTTGTAATTGTTACAGTTAATTTTGTGGTCATATAAATCTCACTTGTGGTACACTTGTAATTCAAAGCAGTTACTAGATAATCAATATATAATTTAATATTATTAAACATTTAATATTATTTAATATTTTTAATAGTGTTCAATTTCTTATTTAATTATTGTAGGAAGAGAGAGGAAGTTGAAGTCGAGGAAGTCGACAATCGACAACAAGGAGCCAAAGAAGAGGAATCAGCAGCAGCAGCAGCACGGTCGACCGGACCGGTCGACCGTTGTGCACCAACGTGCACAGGTTGTAGCGGTCGACCGCCCGGTCGACCGCAGAAGGAGAGCGGTCGACTGTCCGGTCGACCGACTGACATTGCCTAACTCTCGGTTAGGCACGGTCGACCGGCACGGTCGACCGGTGCTACGGTCGGTCGACCGACCGGTCGACTGACAGACTGGTTCAGGAAATTTGCTGAATTGGAAATCAGCCCAAATAGGAAACTGATTCCTAGGGTTTCTTTGGGTATATGAGAGAGGCAGAGCTCTCTTCATATGTAATGCTTGTAATACTTGCAAAATTGTATTGATTATCAAATCAATAGAAATCTATCTTCCTTGCCTCGAGGACGTAGGCAAAATTTGCCAAACCTCGTTAAATTCTGGTGTTTGTTTTCTTCTCATTGTTTAATTGTTCTTTGTTGTTGGTGGTACTTCTATATTGCATCTTGGCTCAAGGGTTTCCTCTACTTGGTTGTTGTATCTGCGCACAACAAGTGGTATAAGAGCATCCCAGGTTCATCGTGGGATCATCTGACGATTCGAAGAGCATCTGTTGCTGATTTGGTAGAGATCGTGTGTCGATCTCAGATCTGCGTTGGGACTGTTTGTGGGATCGTGTGTCGATCTCAGAACAGCACGTGAAGTGCTCAAGGAATCATTTGAGGAGTAGATCTATTCAGAAACTCATCTAGGGTTTCGTGAGGAGGTAAAGATCTGATCTTTATCAAAGTTGTTTATCTAACTCCGTTAGTTTTCCGCATTACATAGAGGATCTAGTCAAAGAGATGGAAGAAGAAAGTACATCTGTGAGAACCATGAATCCTCATCCAAGGATTGATGTGGTGAAATTCAATGGCACTAACAATTTTGGCATGTGGAGGTGCGAGGTGATGGAAGCGCTGAATGAAAAACACCTAGAGGGGGGATGAATAGGTGTAATTGCTAATCTAACAATCTTTTTAAAACTAAGATGGATGAATGATGCAACGATCTCTCAAAACAAGACTAAGAGCCGAATACCCCGTGAGAGGTTCTGAACTCCTTCCTCCTGATTCCCCTTGAATGGGTTAGAGGTGCGCAATGCAACCTTATTGTATGAGAATTGATCGAACAAAGAATGAATAATTATGCAATGATGAGATTCACACAAGATATATCACAAGTATCACAAACTAGAGGTAATAACACAAGGTAAGAAAACTAGATCTCAAGCAAGTAATTTAAAGCAATAGAGTGCAATTGAAAGTAAAACGAAATAGAGAACAAGAGCAAAAGACAATCGCAAACACAAGTATTTGTTTCGATGTTCGAGCCACCGCTCTACTCCCCGCCTTCACCTCCGTGAAGGGTTTCCACTATCCACCGAGGACGATTACAACGGTCTACCGAAGACCCGAGCACCGAGCTCCACCAAGTACAATAACATCTACCGAAGAGGTGTCTCCACAAGAACAAGAAGAGGAACAAGTAACAAAAGTGATCACAACAAGATCACTAAACTCTTTTACAAACTCTCACTCTTTTACAACTTCCTTATAGAATGAGTAAGGGATTTTTGGCTCTAAGAGGTGTAGTGAGAAAACTCAGTTGTAGAGATGATTTTTGCTGGAGAAACACAACTGAAAACAAGCTCAAGAAAGAGTTGGAAATGAAGAGCTTAAAACACTTTTCTTCTCTTTTGAAAAACTATGAAAACTTGAGGATTTTTCTTGGTATTTTGTAATAGACTCTTCTCCTCTATTTATAGGGAGAGAAATAGGTTAAAAACAATTTATTTTAATCTTATTTGACCTGAAATAGTTCTCTAAAACCTCAGAAAAAGCTTGTTAAAACAGATCAATAAAACAGATTTCAGAATTGCACAAAAGAGGAAAGAGCCGTTGGGCTTTTGCAGGCTTGGCGGTCGACCGGGCCGGTCGGCCGCCAGCTCAGCTGGCAAAGAGCCGTTGGCTCGGGTCGACCGTCCTCTAAAAGAAAACACATTTTTCTTCGGGCGGTCGACCGGGGCGGTCGACCCAGAAAACCCGAGAGCAACTGCTTACAGTCGGTCGACCGGGCGGTCGGCCGACAGACGTGCACAAACGTGCACGTCCTGGTACAGGCGCCGGTCGACCGGGCCGGTCGGCCGGTCTTGCTTGAAACAGAAAAACAGCAGCAGGACCTGGAATTTTTTGTAGTAAAAAATATTTGAACTAAAGGATATCTAAGTATTATTATGAAAAGAATATACATGATTTAAATATGATATATGTCTTTGTAAAACTTGGAGTCATGTATATTTGTCAAGTCATGAGAAAAACTTAGAATCAACAAAAAAATTTTAACTATGAAAACTTGTATACAAAAATGTGTGTGTGTATCCTAGAGCCAAATTTTCAAAACTCAAACTTTAACAAACTATTTCTTACATTGGTTCTAAGTACTACAAGTGCTTCAAGAGGGATTTCATCATATGATCTTTAAAACTTGATTCTTGAGCCCAAAAAGAGTTGACTTGAGTCCAAAACACTTTTCTTTAGGGAAGAACCCTTCTAATTTGGTTAGAACCCTGAAACACACTTAAACAACAAACTTTATTAGTACAAATAACTAATATGTTTTGTAATCATCAAAACACATTAAACACGGGTGATTGTAACCTTGGGCCAATAATCTCCCCCTTTTGATGATGACAAAACATATAAAGCTCCCTCTTAAATAATACTATGTATCAAGAATGGCTATGAGAAGCTAAATACATAAGGCATTGAAAACACAAAGTTTTTGTCAAAAACTAAAAACTCAAAATACACCATAAACAAACAAAACAACAAACACACTTATACTTTACTTATACTTTTTCTCCCCCTTTTTGTCATACATCAAAAAGGGTTAAACAAAATAAATAAAACAAAAGAGATTTTTCTTTAAGAATCCATAATACAAACATTCAACTCACCACAAATAAAGGAAAATCTAGCATAATCCAATGGTTTAGTAAAAATATCGGCAAGTTGAAAATCGGTAGAAACATAATCAATATCAATATCACCTTTCTCATAATGATCTCTAAGAAAGTGATATCTAATATCAATGTGTTTGGTTTTACTATGTTGATTTGCATTCTTTGTCATGTGAATTGTACTAGTATTATCACAAAATATTTTAACATGATCAAAGTGTAAATCATAGTCGAGGAGAGTATGTTTCATCCAAAGAACTTGTGCACAACAAGCTCCGGCTGCAACATACTCCGCCTCGGCGGTTGATAGGGCTACCGAATTTTGCTTTTTGGAAGACCAAGATACAAGACAATTACCTAAGAATTGACATGTTCCACTTGTACTCTTCCTATCTACCCTACAACCCGCATAGTCGGCATCCGAAAAACTCTTCATATCAAATAGTCCGGTTTTCGGATACCACAAACCCATTTCAATAGTGCCCTAAAGGTATTTAATAATGCATTTTACCGCTACTAAATGAGACTCCTTAGGACATGATTGAAAACGAGCACAAAGACAAACGGAAAACATGATATCCGGCCTACTAGCCGTCAAATACAATAAACTACCTATCATGCTACGATAAAATTTAATGTCTATACTTTTACCTTGTTCATCCTTATCAAGCTTGGTAGTTGTTGCCATGGGAGTTTTGCTCACTCTAGTGCCTTCAAGTCCGAACCTCTTGATGAGTTCCTTTGTGTACTTGGCTTGATTGATGAAGATCCCATCCTTCCTTTGCTTGATTTGGAGTCCAAGGAAATAGTTGAGTTCCCCCATCATAGACATTTAAATTCATCCTTCATGCATGATTCAAAAACTTGGCAAAGAGATTCATTAGTAGAACCAAAAATAATATCATCTACATAAATTTGCACAATAAGAATATCATTTTCCACATGTTTTGTAAATAAAGTTGTGTCAATTTTACCTTTCTTAAAACCATTTGAAATTAAAAATGAGGAAAGTCTTTCATATCAAGCCCTAGGGGCTTGTTTTAAACCATAAAGAGCTTTATCTAATTTAAACACAAAATCCGGATGTGTAGGATCAACAAACCCGGGGGGTTGTTCAATATACACCTCCTCTTCAATAAAACCATTTAGAAAAGCACTTTTGACATCCATTTGAAAAAATTTAAAATCTTTATATGAGGCAAATGCTAGTGTCATCCGTATGGCTTCAAGCCGTGCTACGGGTGCAAAGGTTTCTTCAAAATCGATTCCTTCGATTTGAGTGTAACCTTGGGCAACTAACCTAGCTTTATTCCTAACAACGTTACCCGATTCATCCAACTTGTTCTTAAAGATCCACTTAGTACCAATTGTTGGTCTATCGTGGGGCCTAGGAACAAGATGCCAAACTTGGTTGCGCTCAAATTGATTGAGCTCCTCTTGCATGGGTAGCAACCAATATGAATCGGCCTCGGCTTCGAGGACGTTCTTGGGTTCAACATGAGAAATAAATGTATAATGTCCACAAAAATCATGAAGTTTAGAGCGAGTGGTTACCCCTTTAGATACATCACCTATGACGAGGTCCTTTGGATGATGAGGATTGTATCTCCAATCCTTTGGAAGTTATTGAGTAGGCTCCACTTCAATTGATTGAATTTCATTTCCTTGAGCCTCTTCTACTTTAGCTTCACTTCCTTCATCATCCTTTGGCTTGTCTCCCATAGTAGGTGTATCCTCCAAAGTCACTTTCTCCAAGCCTTCATCCAATGCATCTATTTCTACAACATTCTTAACAAACAAGTTAGATTCTTCAAACTTAACATGTATAGATTCCTCAATAGTCAAGGATGATCTATTGAAGATTCTATAAGCCTTACTAGTATTAGAATAACCCACAAAAATTGCCTCATAAGATCTAGCATCAAATTTTCCTAAATTATCTTTTGTATTTAAAACAAAACATTTGCATCCAAAAACCTTAAAATATGAAACATTTGGTTTTCTAGAAAAGTACATTTCAAAAGAAGTTTTTGAAGTATTTTTACACAAGAAAACACGATTTGATATATAGCATGATGTATTAACGGCCTCGGCCCACAAATAATGTGGTAGACCATATTCACTTAGCATTGTCCTAACCATCTCTTGTAAAGTTCGATTTTTCCGTTCGACTACTCCATTTTGTTGTGGAGTTCTAGGACAAGAAAGTTCATGCTTAATTCCATGTTCTTCACAAAAAGTGGTAAAGGGTAGGTTAATGAACTCACCTCCTCTATCACTTCTTATTCTTAAAATTGAAGTATCTTTTTCCTTTTCAACTCTTTTCTTAAAGGCTTGAAAATGTGAAAAGGCTTGATTTTGTGTTCAAGAAAGAAAACCCAAGTAAAACGGGAAAAGTCATCAACC
Source organism: Agave tequilana (assembly GCA_038442645.1). NCBI lineage: Eukaryota > Viridiplantae > Streptophyta > Magnoliopsida > Asparagales > Asparagaceae > Agave > Agave tequilana. Next base: position 24,295 of record JAVJIF010018088.1, on the reverse strand, counting down.
AAAACAAATGCAAACCGATTCCCACTTAGACTTTTGGTTTGAGAAGGACCAAATAAATCCATATGGATCAACTCCAAAGGACGTGATGTCATGATATCCTTAATTGACTTGAAAGAAGACTTAGTTTGTTTCCCAAATTGACATGCGTCACAAACTCGTTCCTTTTCAAAATTCAAATAAGGAATACCTTTCACCATTTCCTTTGTGTTTAACCTAGATATATGGTCAAATGAAATGTGGCCTAATCTTCTATGCCACAACCAAGAGTCATCATCGAGGGCTTTCAAACAAGTAATATTGCAAGACAAGTTAGACAAGTCAATCATGTACATATTGTTATCACGAAAACCGGAAAAATATACATGTATTAGATTGTCTATCAAAAACTCTACAAGCTATGTTATCAAAAACAACTTCAAAACCTTTATCACAAAGTTGACTAATACTCAAGAGATTATGCTTGAGTCCATCAACTAAAACAACATTTTCTATTAAAGGGGATGAACCAAGTTTAACATTACCAATACTGATGATTTTACCCTTGGCCGAAGGTGACGGTGCCACCTTCATGGTATCTTGATAGGGTTGCAAAGTTGTTGATGTCCCAAGTCATGTGCCTTGAGCAACCACTATCAAGATACCACAATCCTCTACGTCTTTGGGCCTTGGATGGTACCTACATCATTTAGCAAAATAGTTGACTTTGGTACCCAAATTTTCTTGGGTCCTTGAAAGTTAGTGTTGCGAACCCAAACATTATGATGAGATGCATTTAGTCTATCATAACAAAAATTAGCTAAGTGTCCTTTACGACCACAATAAGAATATGAATACACTTTACCATACATGAATGCATGATGTGAGTGTGAAGTGTGAGCATGTTTTGGGGGTTTGCCACGGTGTATAGGTTGTGTGGTATGAATATGAGCATGAGCATGATAAACATTTTTCTTTGGGGCTTGTTTCTTAGGAAACATAGCCTCAATCTTCTTCTTATTAAACTCACAATTTTTTAAAATAATTCCTAATGAGTCTATTCTTTCTTTATGCATGGTAATCTCATTAGAATCAACTAGTGGGGACTTGCCTTTACAAGAAGTCTTATACTTGTCAAAATCTTTTTGGGTGGAAACAAGAGTGGAAAATAATTCATCTTTTTCTTTAGAAAGAGTAAAAACTTGATGAGTAAGAGATTCATTTTCCTTTTTCATTTTTAAATACTTTTTCTTAAGAAAATCATAGTTATGTGATAGTTCTACAAATGCCTCTCCTAACTCATCCATGGAAAGTTCATCATTAATAGAAGAAGTGTTAGGGGTTACCTTACTTGTGCCTTCATTAGCCATGAAGCACATGTTTGCGGTGTCAACCTCCTCCTCGGATTCGCTCTCGGAATCCCACGTAGCCTTCAACGCTTTCTTCTTGTGAATCTTCTTTGAGGTGGAGGGCTTCACTTTATCCGGGCACTCCGCAAACAATGTGACCGGGTCTCTTGCAATTAAAACAAACAATCTTCCTCTCTTCTTGCCATCTCCTTCTTCCTTAAAATTTAGCCTTATTGTATATCCTCCGAACATTCTTTACAAGAAGTGAGAGCTCTTCGTCATCTTCTTCTTCATCGTCTTCGTCGGAGTGTGAGGATTGACTTTGAAGGCTATTATCTTCTTCTTGGAAGGAGCCATTTCTTCCCTTACCTTTCTCTCCATCTCATGGGTTTTGAGGTTCCCAATGAGACTAATTAGCTCCATCTCCTCCTTGTCATTGAGTTCCTTCAAGGTAGTTGCTTTTACTTCCATGAAGGAGGAAGAGCCCGGATGATCTTTCTTACTCTTTGATCGTTGTCGATAGCATCACCTAGAGAAGAAAGTCCATTAGTGATCTTTGTAAATCTTGTAACCATATCATCTATGGTTTCATTTTCTTGCATGCAAAAGTTCTCATATTGGGACCGAAGAAGGTCTATCTTAGCCCTCTTCACTTGTGAGGTCCCTTCATGTGTAACTAGCAAATGTGTCCAAATTCATATGCGGACTTGCATGAATAACTCTAGCTATATCATCATCATTAAGGGCTTGAAGGAGTGCATAATGAGCCCTAACATTGGCATCAAATTCCTTAGTCTCAATTTCGGACCAAGTGGATTCATCACCTAGGGGTGCACTAAAGGGTTTGGTCACGGCCTTTGCAACTCGACTACCTAGAGATTGCAAGAAAACGGTCATCTTAACCTTCCATATGGGAAAGTTAAGTCCATCAAACTTAGGGGGCGTCTTAATACCATCGGCCATTTTTACTAAGTGAGAATGAATGAAATGATTAGCAATATTAGGATCTCTCTAATGTTGTTAAGCCAAGAGCCTAGTAACCAAGCTCTGATACCAATTGAAAAACACCTAGAGGGGGGTGAATAGGTGTAATTGCTAATCTAACAATCTTTTTAAAACTAAGATGGATGAATGATGCAACGATCTCTCAAAATAAGACTAAGAGCCGAATATCCCGTGAGAGGTTCTGAACTCCTTCCTCCTGATTTCCCTTGAATGGGTTAGAGGTGCGCAATGCAACCTTGTTGTATGAGAATTGATCGAACAAAGAATGAATAATTATGCAATGATGAGATTCACACAAGATATATCACAAGTATCACAAACTAGAGGCAATAACACAAGGTAAGAAAACTAGATCTCAAGCAAGTAATTTAAAGCAATAGAGTGCAATTGAAAGTAAAACGAAATAGAGAGCAAGAGCAAAAGACAATCGCAAACACAAGTATTTGTTTCGAGGTTCGAGTCACCGCTCTACTCCCCGCCTTCACCTCCGTGAAGGGTTTCCACTATCCACCGAGGACGATTACAACGGTCTACCGAAGACCCGAGCACCGAGCTCCACCAAGTACAATAACCTCTACCGAAGAGGTGTCTCCACAAGAACAAGAAGAGGAACAAGTAACAAAAGTGATCACAACAAGTGTTGGCCCAAAAGGTTACACTCTCCAATTGTTTAGAGTTTTGATGATAACAAAACAAATAAGTGCTATTTGATACTAATTAGTTTGTTTAGATAAGTTTCAGGTTAGTACCATATTTGGAGGCCATTGCTTAGCTATTGCAAGAATTTCTAGGTTCATGAAGTAAAGAAGGCTTTTTGCACATCAAGGAAGGAACATAGAAGAGAAGGCTCTAGCAAGGCATCACATGGCTCAAGACTTCAAGATTGCTCAAGATAATTTATTAGATTTGCTTTTAGTTTAGAATTTTGTTAAAGAATAGTGAATAGGTTGAAGTTCTATCACACACGTTTTTGCGCACATCTTGTTTCCTAACATAAATAGTTTGTATACAATCTTCAACCTACGAACTTACTTTGATATACATAATCATGTGTTTTAAGTTTTGTGTTTTATCAAAACTTATTTTGGTATTAGAATTTATGACAAAAAAACTTTGATATACATATGTTTCATGTATATAAAATGTTTAAATATCATGTTTTTGTATTTGGAAGAAGTTTTGGACAAAACGTATTTTCTAGTCAAAATCCAAGTTTTAGAAAATACAGTTTTTGATTTTTGATAAAAATGATAAGAGACAAAAATAGTTCATATTGATTGATATTTGAGCTAAACTTTTTGCCACATGTATATATATCAATGCAAAATGATAAAACTATTTTTGGTGATTTTTATGAGTGTTAAAAGATTTTTCATAATATTTTAAAAACTATTTTTCTGTCCTTTCCAGACTTCATCCAGTCGACTAGTCTTCTGACTAGTCGACTTGGCTAGAAGTCGGTCGACCGACGTGCACAAATCTGTGCACGTTTGGCAGTCTTTGGACGGTCGACCGTCCCGGTCGACCGGTCTGAGAGCAGAGCTCTCTGTTTGTTTCGGTCGACCGGGCTGTCGACCGTAGCCTGCAACGGCTATTTTCTTTGAACTTGCGGTCGACCGGGCCGGTCGACCGTACTAGCCGTTTGAACAGTAACGGTTAGTTTTCTGAGCTAGTTTATTTTATCTTTTTCTTACTTAATTATGTTTAAGTGACATGTTTTGGTTCTAATACTTTCTGATTAGCCTTAAATATGTTTTATCTCCTAACCCTAGCCCTCTTCTATAAATAGGGGTGTTTAGGGAGAGGTTGGACACTAGAAAAATTATCAAAATTTCAAAAGTTTAAGGCTTTCAAAAAGACTTGGTTTCTTGGTTTTTGTGCTGAAATTCTCTCTCATTTTCTAAAGTGCTTTCAAGAATTCTCTGATTTCATTTTCTTTTCTCCTTACACACAAGAGCTTCATTCCTACTCATTATTTCTCTAAGGACCTTTGTAAGGGAAGAGAATTTTGCAAGAGAGAGTTTGTGGTCTTTTGACTACTCAGAGATTGCTTGTACTTGAGATTGTGGAGTTGGGTACTCCGGTGTATTTGTGACATCTTTGTGATAGTGGAAGTGGTTGGAATCCTTCTTGGGAAGGCGGGGAAGTAGAGCTGGGTGCTCGAACCTCGATAACAAATCTCGGTGTTTGCGTTTGGTTTACTTGCTCTTATTTCTTGCTTTACATTCATTGCTATATTCACTTGCTTTGTGAGATTGTTGCTCCATAATTTTTAATTTGTGCATTGATTAGCATTATCACCTATTCACCCCCCCTCTAGGTGATTTTCAATTGGTATCAGAGCTTGGACTCTAGGTTTGGCTTAACATCCATAGAAAGATCCTTAAAATTTGCTAATCAACATTTGCATTCCATTTGTCATCACTAGTAAACATGGCCGATAACATCAAAACCCCTCCTAAATTTGATGGACTCAACTTCCCTATTTGGAAGGTTAGGATGACTATCTTTTTGCAATCCTTAGGTAGCTTAGTGGCTAAATCATTGACCAAACCCTATGTTGCACCCGATAGTGATGAGAGTACATGGACCGACTTCAACTTTAGAGAATATGAGGCTAACTCCAAGGCCCAAATTCCCTCTTAACCGCCTTGAATGAGGATGACCTTACACGGGTAATTCATTGCCAATCCGCCTATGAGATTTGGCAACATTTATTGGTCACACACGAAGGGACTTCACAAGTCAAGAGAGCTAAGATAGATCTCTTGAGGTCCCAATATGAGTCTTTTAAAATGATTGATGATGAATTTATTGATTGTATGATTACTCGATTTACTAAAATCACCAATGGTCTTCTTTTTTAGGCGATGAGATTTCCAATGATCAAAAGGTGCGAAAAGTGATTCGGGCTCTTCCTACATCATGGGAGATAAAGGCCACCACGTTGAAGGAATTAAACGACAAGAACGAGATGGACCTCATTAGTCTCATTGGGAACTTAAAGACCCATGAGATGGAAAAGAAAGTAAGAGAAGAGGCCTCTCCACTAAAGAAGAAATCATTGGACTTCAAGTCTTCATCCACTCTTGAAGACGATGAAGAAGATGAAGAAGAAGATGAGAAGCTATCACTACTTGTTCGCAATGTGAAGAGAATGTACCGGAGGAACAAGCTCAACTTCCGAAGGAAATTTGAAGGCAAAGAGGAGAGGAAAATCATATGCTACAATTGCCGAAAGCCCGGACACATCATGGCGGATTGCCCGGAGTTCAAGAAGAAGATGACCTCCTCCTTCAAGCCAAAGAAATCGGAAGAAAAAGAAAGCGTACAAGGCAACTTGGGATTCGGAAAGCGAGTCCGAGGAAGAGGCGGATGTAGCGAATATGTGTTTCATGGCAAACACACCAAAGGTAACCCCTCAACCTCTTGATGATGAAGATGATGAATTAAGTAAGGAAGTTCTTGCTCATGCCTTTGTTGAACTTTCCGAAACTTATGATAATAAGAAGATTGAATGTTATAAATTGCAAAAAGAAGTTGCATTTCTCAAAAATCAACTTGCTATGGTTTCTAAAGAAAAGGATGATATTTCTTCTAATCTTATTTCTATTCAAAATGAGTTTAATGCCTACAAGATTTCTTGTAAAGGAAAATCTCCTATTGTTGATGAAAAAGAAATTTCCTCTCTAAAAATTAAAATGGTTGATTTTGAAAAAGTTTTGAAAGATTGTGCTTTTAACACTAAGAAACTTGAAGAAAAGTTTTCCAAAAAGCACACCTCTCATGCTAAAAATTCACATGCTCACACTACACATGCTAAATCTTTCATGCTCACAACTCTCATGCTCACAAATCACACACTCACTATGCTTTTAAATATGGTAGAGTATATAGATGCACATATTGTGGTAAGAATGGACATTTAGCTAAATTTTGCTATGACCAAGTAATAGATCAAATAATCTTGTTTGGGTTAATGAAACTAACCCTCTAGGACCCAAGAAAATGTGGGTACCAAAATCAAGTCCTAAATTATTTGATGTAGGTACACACCAAGGCTCCAAGACGTAGGGAGCGGTGGTACCTTGATAGTGGTTGTTCAAGACATATGACGTGGGATATCAATAACTTTACAACCCTATCAAGGTACGATGAAGGTGGCTCCGTCACCTTCGGGGATGACTCCAAAGGCATTATCATCGGTATAGGTAACATTCAAATTGGTGCATCTCCCATTATAGAAAATGTTGTACTTGTTGATGGTTTGAAACATAATTTGCTTAGTATTAGTCAATTTTGTGATCGTGGACTTAAAGTTGTTTTTGATGATACTTCTTTCAAGATTTTTGATATTAAATCCAATGAATGTATTCTTACCGGTTTTCGTGATGATAATGTTTATTTTATTGACATGCTTAATGTGGAATGTTCTACTAAATGCTTAAATGCTTTTGATGAAAATTCTTGGCTTTGGCATAGAAGATTAGGACATGCATCTTTTGACCATCTTTCTAGGATTAATTCTAAAGATTTGGTAAAGGGTATACCTTGCTTGAAGTTTGAGAAAGACCGCATTTGTGGTGCGTGCCAACTTGGGAAACAAACCAAGTCTTCCTTCAAACCAATCAAGGATATCATGTCAACTAGGCCTTTAGAATTAATTCATATGGATCTTTTTGGACCTACTAAAACTAAGAGCTTAAATGGTAGTAGATTTGCATTTGTTTTAGTTGATGATTTTTCCCGTTTCACTTGGGTTTCTTATTGGAACACAAAGATCAAACTTTCTCTCATTTCAAAATTTTTCAAAAAAGAGTTGAAAAAGAAAAAGGTTTTCCGATTTTGAAAATAAGGAGTGATAGAGGTGGTGAGTTTGTTAACCAACTCTTCATGACTTATTGTGATGAAAAGGGAATTAAGCATGAAATGTCTTGTCCTAGAACTCCACAACAAAATGGAGTTGTAGAAAAGAAAAATAGAACACTTCAAGAGATGGTTAGGACAATGATAAGTGAGTATGACCTCCCTCATTATCTATGGGCCGAGGCCGTAAACACCGCATGCTATATATCAAATCGTATTATTTATGTAAAAATTCTTCCAAAACATCTTTTGAAATGTATCATTCTAGAAAACTAATGTTTCATATTTCAAAGTTTTGGATGCAAGTGCTTTGTTTTGAACACTAAAGATAACTTGGGTAAATTTGATGCTAAGACTTATGAAGCAATCTTTGTTGGATATTCTACAACTAGTAAAGCTTATAGAGTATTCAATAGATCTTCCCTTACCATTGAAGAATCCATGCATGTTAAATTTGAAGAATCTAATGTGTTTGTTGAGAATGTTGTAGAGATTGAACCTTTAGGTGAAGACATGGAGAGACTATCCTTGAAGGACTCACCCACTTAAGATGATAAGTAAGAACCAATGGTGACGTTCAAGAGGATAAAGAGGAAAGCTCTCAACCGCTTCCTAAAGCTTGGAGATATGCCACAAATCATCCCAAGGAGCTCATCTTAGGTGATGCATCTAAAGGGGTAACAACTCGCTCCAAACTCCATGACCTATGTGGTAATTTTGCTTTCATTTCTCATTTTGAACCCAAAAGCATCCTCGAAGCCGAGGCGGACTCATATTGGTTGCTAACCATGCAAGAGGAACTCAATCAATTTGAGCGCAACCAAGTTTGGCACCTTGTTCCTAGGCCCCACGATAGACCAATAATTGGTACTAAGTGGATCTTTAGAAACAAGATGGATGAGTCCGGAAATGTGATTAGGAATAAGGCTAGGTTAGTGGCCCAAGGTTACACTCAAGTTGAGGGAATTGACTTTGAGGAGACCTTTGCACCCGTAGCACGGCTTGAAGCCATACGGATGACACTAGCTTTTGCATCTTTCAAAAATTTTAAACTTTTTCAAATGGATGTGAAAAGTGCATTTTTGAATGGTTTTATAAATGAAGAAGTTTATGTTGCTCAACCTCCCGGTTTTGTTGATCATGTTCATCCCGATTTTGTTTTTAAACTTGATAAAGCTTTGTATGGATTGAAACAAGCTCCAAGAGCTTGGTATGAAAGGCTTTCTAGTTTTCTCATTTCAAATGATTTTATTAAAGGCAAAGTAGATACAACACTATTCACTAAGCATGTTGATAATGATATTTTAATTGTGCAAATTTATGTTGATGATATAATTTTTGGTTCTACTAATGAGTTTTTATGCAAGGAATTTGAAAAGGTTATGCAATGTGAATTTAAAATGTCTTCAATGGGTGAGCTTAATTTCTTTCTTGGACTCCAAATCAAGCAATTGCAAGATGGGAACTTCATATGTCAAGCCAAATACGCAAAGGAACTCGTAAAGAAGTTTGGACTTGAAGACTCAAAGGTTTGCAACACTCCCATGGCAACTACCACCAAGCTTGATAAGGATGACCAAGGTAAAAATATTGATATTAAATTGTATAGAAGCATGATAGGTAGTCTTTTGTATTTGACGGCAAGTAGGCCGGATATCATGTTTAGTGTGTGTCTTTGTGCTACATTTCAATCGTGTCCCAAAGAGTCTCATCTTATTGCGGTAAAACGCATTATTCGTTATATTAAGGGAACGATTGGAATGGGTCTATGGTATCCGAAAACCGGAGATTTATCAATGACAAGTTATTCGGATGCCGACTATGTGGTTGTAGAGTAGATAGAAAGAGTACTAATGGGACATGTCAATTTCTTGGTAATTGTCTTGTTTCATGGTCCTCTAGGAAACAAAATTCCGTAGCTCTGTCAACCGCCGAGGCGGAGTATGTTGCCGCGGGGCTTGTTGTGCACAAGTCCTTTGGATGAAACATACTCTTCTTGATTATGATTTGCATTATTACCATATAAAAATATTTTGTGATAATACTAGTACTATACATATGACAAAGAATGCAAATCAACATAGTAAGACCAAGCACATTGAGATTAGATATCACTTTCTTAGAGATCATTTTGAGAAAGGAGATATAGATATTGATTATGTTTCTACGGATTTGCAACTTGCCGATATTTTCACTAAACCACTTGATTTTGCTAGATTTTCATTCATTTGTGGTGAACTTAATGTTTGTGTTATTGAATAAAATATTTTCTTAACCCTTTTTGATGTATGACAAAAAGGGGGAGAATGAGTTTATGAATGGAAATATGAGCTCATATGGTTTTGGTTCCATATGAGTTTATATATGTTTTGAGTTTTTGATGTGTTTTCATGAATTCTTGTAATTTGAGTTTAAGTGTTTTGCAAGTGTTTTTGGTTTCATGATGTTTACTTGCAAATTACAAATTACATGGTTTTTCTTTGTTTAATATAGTTTAATATAACATAATTTGAGGGGGAGCTTTCTCCTCCCCTATACTTTTATTTATAGCCTATTTGTTTTGTCATCATCAAAAAGGGGAGATTGTTGGCCCAAAAGGTTACACTCTCCAATTGTTTAGAGTTTTGATGATAACAAAACAAATAAGTGCTATTTGGTACTAATTAGTTTGTTTAGATAAGTTTCAGGTTAGTACCATATTTGGAGGCCATTGCTTAGCTATTGCAAGAATTTCTAGGTTCATAAAGCAAAGAAGGCTTTTTGCACATCAAGGAAGGAACATAGAAGAGAAGGCTCTAGTAAGGCATCACATGGCTCAAGACTTCAAGATTGCTCAAGATAATTTATTAGATTTGCTTTTAGTTTAGAATTTGTTAAAGAATAGTGAATAGGTTTGAAGTTCTATCACACACGTTTTTGCGCACATCTTGTTTCCTAACATAAATAGTTTGTATACAATCTTCAACCTACAAACTTACTTTGATATACATAATCATGTGTTTTAAGTTTTGTGTTTTATCAAAACTTATTTTGGTATTGGAATTTATGACAAAAAAACTTTGATATACATATGTTTCATGTATATAAAATGTTTAAATATCATGTTTTTGTATTTGGAAGAAGTTTTGGACAAAACGTATTTTCTAGTCAAAATCCAAGTTTTAGAAAATACAGTTTTTGGTTTTTGGTAAAAATGATAAGAGACAAAAATAGTTCATATTGATTGATATTTGAGCTAAACTTTTTGCCACATGTATATATATCAATGCAAAATGATAAAACTATTTTTGGTGATTTTTATGAGTGTTAAAAGATTTTTCATAATATTTTTAAAACTATTTTTCTGTCCTTTCCAGACTTCATCCAGTCGACTAGTCTTCTGACTAGTCGACTTGGCTAGAAGTCGGTCGACCGGGTTGACCGACCGACCGGGTCGGTCGACCGACGTGCACAAATCTGTGCACGTTTGGCAGTCTTTGGACGGTCGACCGTCCCGGTCGACCGGTCTGAGAGCAGAGCTCTCTGTTTGTTTTGGTCGACCGGGCCTGTCGACCGTAGCCTGCAACGGCTATTTTCTTTGAACTTGCGGTCGACCGGGCCGGTTGACCGTACTAGCCGTTTGAACAGTAACGGCTAGTTTTCTGAGCTGGTTTATTTTTGTCTTTTTCTCACTTAATTATGTTTAAGTGACATGTTTTGGTTCTAATACTTTCTGATTAGCCTTAAATATGTTTTATCTCCTAACCCTAGCCCTCTTCTATAAATAGGGGTGTTTAGGGAGAGGTTGGACACTAGAAAAATTATCAAAATTTTCAAAAGTTTAAGGCTTTCAAAAAGACTTGGTTTCTTGATTTTTGTGCTGAAATTCTCTCTCATTTTCTAAAGTGCTTTCAAGAATTCTCTGATTTCATTTTCTTTTCTCCTTACACACAAGAGCTTCATTCCTACTCATTATTTCTCTAAGGACCTTTGTAAGGGAAGAGAATATTGCAAGAGAGAGTTTGTGGTCTTTTGACTACTCAGAGATTGCTTGTACTTGAGATTGTGGAGTTGGGTACTCCGGTGTATTTGTGACATCTTTATGATAGTGGAAGTGGTTGGAATCCTTCTGGGGAAGGCAGGGAAGTAGAGCTGGGTGCTCGAACCTCGATAACAAATCTCGGTGTTTGCGTTTGGTTTACTTGCTCTTATTTCTTGCTCTACATTCATTGCTATATTCACTTGCTTTGTGAGATTGTTGCTCCATAATTTTTAATTTGTGCATTGATTAGCATTATCACATATTCACCCCCCCTCTAGGTGATTTTCAACAAGATCACTAAACTCTTTTACAAACTCTCACTCTTTTACAACTTCCTTATAGAATGAGTAAGGGATTTTTGGCTCTAAGAGGTGTAGTGAGAAAACTCAGTTGTAGAGATGATTTTGCTGGAGAAACACAACTGAAAACAAGCTCAAGAAAGAGTTGGAAATGAAGAGCTTAAAACACTTTTCTTCTCTTTGAAAAACTATGAAAACTTGAGGATTTTTCTTGGTATTTTGTAAGAGACTCTTCTCCTCTATTTATAGGGAGAGAAATAGATTAAAAACAATTTATTTTAATCTTATTTGACCTGAAAAAGTTCTCTAAAACCTCAGAAAAAGCCTGCTAAAACAGATCAATAAAACAGATTTCAGAATTGCACAAAAGAGGAAAGAGCCGTTGGGCTTTTGCAGGCTTGGCGGTCGACCGGGCCGGTCGGCCGCCAGCTCAGCTGGCAAAGAGCCGTTGGCTCGGGTCGACCGGTCGGGTCAACCGTCCTCTAAAAGAAAACACATTTTTCTTCGGGCGGTCGACCGGGGCGGTCGACCCAGAAAACCCGAGAGCAACTGCTTACAGTCGGTCGACCCGGGCGGTCGGCCGACAGACGTGAACAAACGTGCACGTCCTGGTACAGGCGCCGGTCGACCGTGCCGGTCGGCCGGTCTTGCCTGAAACAGAAAAACAGCAGCAGGACCTAGAATTTTTTGTAGTAAAAAATATTTTGAAGTAAAGGATATCTAAGTATTATGATGAAAAGAATATACATGATTTAAATATGATATATGTCCTTGTAAAACTTGGAGTCATGTATATTTGTCAAGTCATGAGAAAAACTTAGAATCAACAAAAAAATTTTAACTATGAAAACTTGAATACAAAAATGTGTGTGTGTATCCTAGAGCCAAATTTTCAAAACTCAAACTTTAACAAACTATTTCTTACATTGGTTCTAAGTACTACAAGTGCTTCAAGAGGGCTTTCATCATATGATCTTTAAAACTTGATTCTTGAGCCCAAAAAGAGTTGACTTGAGTCCAAAACACTTTTCTTTAGAGAAGAACCCTTCTAGTTTGGTTAGAACCCTGAAACACACTTAAACAACAAACTTTATTAGTACAAATAACTAATATATTTTGTAATCATCAAAACACATTAAACACGGGTGATTGTAACCTTGGGTCAACACTGAATGCATCTAACCTCGAAGATACTCTACGTCTGGAGAAGAAGCGAAGCACAACCACTGAAGAAGAGTAGGATAAGATGAACCGATCAGCGTGTGGCTTAATCAGATCATGTCTAACACAAGACATCAAATATCTTGTGTTACACGAAACATCTGCGAGGCAGTTGTGGGAGATCCTAGAAAGAAAGTATCTGACCAAGAGTATTGAATCCAGATTACAACTGAAGAGCAAGCTGTACGGGTTTCAGATGAAGAAAGGATGCTCCGTGAATGAACATCTGAATCGCTACACAAAGCTTCTTACGGATTTGGTTAATGTGGATGTCGAGGTAGATGAAGAAGATAAAGCGGTAATTCTCTTGAACTCTCTTCCTGCAGAGGAGTATGAGACTTGTAAGTTCACCTAGAGGGGGGTGAATAGGTGATGACTAATCTAATGGTCACTTAATGTCAAATAATGCGGAAGCTAAAAACAATTATGACCAAATAAAACTTTTACACTAAACACTATGTATAACTCAAGAGTGTAGCCGAATTCCCCGTGAAGGGCTCTGGACTAACTCCTCTAGATTCCCCTGGATATGGGTTGAGGTGCCGCGTTGGCTCTCTTGGTTGAATACAAGTGTTAGCAAACAATCCCAAGCAAGTATATCAATTAAACACAATGAATATCTAGCATGTAAAAATAAAGACAAGTAATAGCATGTAAGAAATAAAAGAGACAAAGAGAGAGAGAGAGAGAGAGAGTGAGCAATCGCAAACACAAAGGGTTTGTTTCGAGGTTCGAGCACACTTGCTCTACATCCCCGCCTTCGACACACGAAGGATTTCCACTATGCTTGATCCCAATGGATCACTCCTCGGTGCCGCAACACCTACAAACCCTCGGACTCTCTAGTCCCGTACACACCGCAAGCCCACCGGCTCGCCGAGGCCGCACCTCAAACAAAGAGTTCGCACCCGAACCCGAAACACCGAGTCCTCACTAGGACCCGAAACAATGCGAACACACATGTCCGCCTTCTCAAAGAACAAAGTAGAACTTTAGTGATCACAACTCTTGATCACCTAAAATCCTCTCACAATAACACTCCTATAGGTAGATATAGCAATGGATGGCTCAAGTGTTTGTGTGAGAAAAACAAGGAAAGTGATGGTGGAGGAAAACTCAAGAAATTCTCTTTTAAACACTCTTGATAAAAACTCCCCTTTTGATTGGAAGTATTAGCTCTCAATTTAGTGGAGAAAACTCTTTTAATGAAGTAGGAAAAACTGGCTCAAAGTCCACTAAAATCTTATTGAAAAACAATGCCCAAACCCCAAATTTATAGGATGTCAAAAACTAGCCGTTGGGGTCTGTCAGACCTGTCGGTCGACCGCCCGGTCGACCGCTAACGGTCAAGAATCCGACCGTTGGAGCCTCCGGTCGACCGCCCGGTCGACCGAAAAGAACAGAGAGCACTGCTCTCAGTTCCGGTCGACTGGGTCGGTCGACCGGCCATCTGCCAGGTCAAGGTGTGCACATCGTGCACGTCGGTCGACCGAGCCGGTCGACCGACTTCAGCCCTAGTCGACTTGGTAGGTCGACTAGTCGACTTGGCTGAAGCCAGGAACAGAAAATCTGGAATTAAAACTTGGTCTTTTGGCTCACATAAAAATCCCATAAAATACATAAAAATCTACAAAAATAGTTTTACCAATATACTTTGATAAACAAACATGCTTGCACAAAATCAAGGCATGTTATAAAAGATTTGGACTATTTTTGTAATATGGAAATATTGGCTCAATTGAAAACTAGTATTTTTCTAAAACTTGTTTTCCAAACTTCTTCATGATACAAAAACAAGATATTTTGAATTCATTAAAGCATAGTGTGTATGGATATGATCCACTACACAATTAAGATGAAATATCTATGTTTTTGGCATTAAGCTCTAAGTATGGTTTTGGATAAAAGACATGCATAGAAGAAATTCCAAAAACCAAAAAGTATTTTTCCAAAATGAAAGTCTTTTCTAAATCTGAAAATTCTTTTATGAAAAGACAACTAAATCAAGAGTGTGTGTGTGATATATACTTGAGCAATTCACCAACTATTTTATCCTTTACATTTTATCTAAAACACAAAAATCTTATACCTAGACACAAGTCTTGTTCTTGAAGTTCCCTTGAAGTCTTCTCATCATCTTGACTTGGTCCAAAAGCAATCCAACGAGCTCGACTCCTCTTGAGTACTTGATGTGGTCTTGATGCATAGGCTCGTGAATCAACCGGTGCTAGCTCCAAAACTTGTCTTAAAATCCTTTGTTGAAGCTCCACACCTACTAAGATCTTGATCATAAATCTGTCACTAATTAAGCACAAGATCATTAGTACTATAACTACATGAGTTGATCATCATCAAAACTAGAGTGATGGGCCTTTGGGCCAACAAGACTTTCACTTTAACCTTCATATATGGTAGACAGTCCCTTGACTATCATGAAGCGTCGTCTGCTTTGGCTAATTATGAGACGAGGAGAAATGAAATGTAGTCTTCAGGAAAGCTCATCAGCAGAAGCGCTAGCAGTAAAAGGCAGGGGTTCACATAAGAAGGGCAAAGATGATTGAGGGAGATCGAAGTCCAGGCCAGGTTATCGAGATATGAAGAAGAACCAGTGTGCCTTCTGTAGAGAATTAGGGCACTGAAAAGTTGACTGTCCAAAGGTCTAAGACTGAGGCAAATCTTGTAAAGGTGGTCGGTACTCAAAGCAGTATCTCACAGGCAGGTGGATCAGACTCGGACTCGTCGGTTTTCTCATTCTCTGTCACTACTCCTATCGTTGGCTACTCAGGTGATACTGAGTGAATTTTGGATACTGGTGCTATATACCATGTGTGCCCGAATAGGGATTGATTTTCTAGCTTTGAGAAGCTGGAGGGATGTTCAGTCGTTATGGGCGATGATCATCCATTTATCATGGAAGGTGTAGGAACAATCCAGATCAAGATGTTTGATGGGATGATAAGAGAACTGAAGGAAGTGAGGTATGTACCTCAACTGAAGAGAAACCTTATCTCTGTTGGAGCTTTGGAGACATTGGGTCTTATGGTGTCAATAAAGGAAGGAGTCCTTAAGATGACCAAAGGCTCGATGGTGGTATTGAAGGCCGTTCGCCGGAACAATCTTTACTACTTGAAGGGTAATACTGTGACAGGGCAAGTGGCGGCTTCTACTGATTCAGATGAAGACTCAATCAGGCTATGGCATATGAGGCTGGGACACGCAGGAGAAAAGTCTTTGCAAACTCTTGCAAGACAAGGAGTATTGAAAGGTGCCGAAACCTGCAAGTTGGAATTTTGTGAACATTGTATCATCGGAAAGAAGACCAAGGTGAAGTTCGGCACAACAACTCATTGCACCAAGGGGATTTTGGATTATGTTCACACTGACGTTTAGGGACCTACCAAGACTGCATCAATTGGAGGTAATCATTATTTTGTGTCATTTATTGATGATTATTCTAGGCATTGTTGGGTATATACCATGAGACACAAAGGGAAGTCCTAGAATTGTTTGTGAAGTGGAAGAAGAATTTGGAGAGAAGTACGGAAGGAAAATCAAGGTCCTCTGTTCAGATAATGGAGGAGAATATAAGTCTGATCCTTTCCTTCAGCTATGTCTTGATGAGGGCATAGAGAGGTACTTCACAGTGAGGGAAACACCGCAACAGAACGGGGTAACAGAAAGGATGAACATAACTTTGCTAGAGAAGGTCCGTTGTATGTTGTCCAATGCTGGTTTATCAAAGAACTTCTGGGCTGAGGCTTTGGCATACGCATGCTATCTTGTTAACAGGTTGCCTTCGTCTGCGATAGAAGGGAAAACTCCTCTCGAGGTTTGGTGGGGAAAAACAGCTGCTGATTATGATTTGCTAAGGGTATTTGGTTGTCCAGCCTATTATCATGTTAAAGATGATAAGTTAGACCTAAGAGCAAAGAAGGGCTTGTTCGTCGGTTTCAAGAAGGGAATCAAAGGATTCAAGATCTGGGATCCAACGGACAGGAAGTTTCTTTTCAGCAGGGATGTCACATTTGATGAGGCTTCTATGTTGAAGCCTAAGGTCTCAGCAGGTGGAGACTAGCAAGACCAAAGATGTATCGCAGCAGGTGGAGAATGATGCTAATCCACTATCTCTAGAAAGTCCAGCATCTGTGAGGATCATACCTAGGGTGACACAAGGTAATGATCAAGCAGATGAGGTAGATGCTGATGATGAAGAGGGTCAAGAACAGATCATGGGTGATGTTCTTGACTCTACTGCAGTTAGAAGACCAAGGAGAAACACACGGAAATCAGGTTGGCTCACTACAGATATGATTATGGCTTATGCACTTTCAGTTGTTGAGGAGGCTATCCCGTCCACCTTCAGAGAAGCTGAAATCAGTTCAAAGTCGAAGATGTGGAAAGCAGCCATGGAAGAAGAGATGAAGTCTCTTTACAAGAACAACACTTGGTAACTCACTAGGTTGCCCAAAGGGAAGAAGGCGATAGGCTGTAAGTGGGTATATGCAAAGAAGTAGGGATCTCTTAAAGAAAACATGGTGCCTACAAGGCCAGATTGGTAGCAAAATGCTATGCTCAAAGGGAAAGAATTGACTATAATGAGGTATTTTCTCCTGTTGTAAAGCATTCGTCAATTCGCATCTTATTGGCTCTGGTGGCATAGTACGAGTTGGACCTTGATCAACTCGATGTAAAGACGGCCTTTCTCCATGGTGATCTGGATGAAGAGATCTACATGTCTCAGCCGACAGGGTTCAAGACTACAGGGAAAGAAGATATGGTGTGCAAGCTGAAGAAGTCACTGTATGGGTTAAAACAGTCTCCTAGACAGTGGTACAAGCGGTTCGACAGCTTCATCAGAGGAAAGAGGTACACACGTAGCCACTATGACCCATGTGTGTATTACAACAAGCTACCGACAGGGAAGTATATCTATTTACTATTGTATGTAGATGATATGCTTATCGCTTCAAAGTCTAGATCTGCAATTGATATACTGAAGAGGGACTTATCTTCTGAGTTTGAGATGAAGGATCTTGGTGAAGCAAAGAAGGTGCTAGGCATGGAAATCACACGAGACCGAAAGAGCGACAGGGTGAGCTTGACACAGAAGGGGTATTTGCAAAAGGTACTTCAGAGGTCAACATCGGCAAGGATGCGAAATCTGTAAGTACACCACTGGCTCCTCATTTCAAGTTATCTGCCACTATGTCTCCAAAGACTGTTGAAGAACGTGAGTACATGACTCACGTCCCATATGCTAGCGCAGTTGGTAGTCTTATGTATGTTATGGTGTGTAAAAGACCAGATCTGTCACAAGCTGTCTCTATGGTCAGTAGGTATATGCATGATCCGGGACTTGGTCATTGGAGGCAGTGAAGTGGATTCTGCGGTACATTAAAGGTACCATTGATGTTGGTCTGGTATTCGAGAAGGACTCCACAGGGAAGCAGGATTGTATCGGGTATGTTGATTCTGATTATGCTGGTGACCTTGACAAACGCCGGTCCACAACGGGGTATGTCTTTACATTATCTCAAGACCGGTTAGTTGGCGCTCTATTCTACAGTCTACCGTCGCATTGTCTACTACAGAGGCCGAGTATATGGCCATGTCAGAGGCTATGAAGGAGGCAATTTGGCTTCAAGACTTGCTTGATGACTTGGGGGTGATCAGGATCTACTGAAGATCAACTGTGACAGTATGAGTGCTATTTATTTAGCCAAGAACCAGGTATATCATGCACGGACGAAGCACATCGATGTCAGGTTCCATTTTGTTTGGGAGATTCTCGATGAGGGTGATATTGAGCTGCTGAAAATTCACACAACGGAGAATCCCGCCGACATGCTTACCAAGGTGGTGTCAGGAGTCAATTTACACATTGTAAAACTTTGCTCCATGTCCTTCATGTAGCATAAGCTTGTTGAAGCTCCTTTGGATGAACTACGGATGGCTTGATCCCTTGGGCAGGGTAGTAGGCAACCACACTGGTGCAGCCACTTTCGAGTCGACGGTTCGTATGTTTCAGTTCGACTCAGATTTGAGAAATCTTCACCGAGGTGGAGAATTGTAGGAAGAGAGAGGAAGTTGAAGTCGAGGAAGTCGACAATCGACAACAAGGAGCCAAAGAAGAGGAATCAGCAGCAGCAGCAACACGGTCGACCGGAGCGACCGTTGTGCACCAACGTGCACATGTTGTAGCGGTCGACCGCCCGGTCGACCGCAGAAGGAGAGCGGTCGACCGCCCGGTCGACCGACTGACATTGCCTAACTCTCGGTTAGGCACGGTTGACTGGCACGGTCGATCGGTGCTTGGGTCGGTCGACCGACCGGTCGACCGACAGACGGGTTCGAGCTGTTTCGGGAAATTTGCTGAATTGAAAATCAGCCCAAATAGGAAACTGATTCCTAGGGTTTCCTTGGGTATATGAGAGAGGCAGAGCTCTCTTCATATGTAATGCTTGTAATACTTGCAAATTGTATTGATTATCAAATTAATATAAATCTCTCTTCCTTGCCCCGAGGACGTAGGCAAAATTGGCCGAACCTCGTTAAATTCTGGTGTTTGTGTTCTTCTCATTGTTTAATTGTTCTTTACTGTTGGTGGTACTTCTATATTGCATTTTGGCTCAAGGGTTTCCTCTACTTAGTTGTTGTATCTGCGCACAACAATTATTTAATTATTTTATATTTTTAATCTTTAGTTTTTTGTTATTTTTAAAATTATTTTAATATTTAATATTTTACTATTTTAATTTACTATTTTAATTTAATATTGTTATTTAATTATTATTTTATTAATACTTATACTTTTTTAATATTTTATTTAGAGTTAATATTTTTTAATATAACAATATTATACTTTAATATAAAATTACTATATATTTAATTATTTATTTTTAATATAAATAATTACTTTATTAATATTATATTATATTTTATTATTATATTAATATTTTATTATTATATTAATATTTTATTATGTTAATATTATAATAATAATTCATTATAATAATATTATAATAACAATTTATTATTAACATTATAATTATATTTTACTTTTGTTAATTTTATATTTTTATAATACAATAATATTATAATAAAATTTAATATTATAATAATTTTTAAGTATTTTATAATATTATAATATTATAACTATATTTTATTTTTTTTTAAAGATTTTTAATATTTATGTTTTATTAGTATTCTTAAAATTTTATTAATGTTCTTTAAATCTTCTTAAAATTTTATATTATTTATTTAATTAATATTTAGTAATATTTACTAATTATACTAATATTTTATTAATATTAATGTTATAAATAAAATATTAAAATTATTAATATTTTATCTCAAATTTATTAATACAATTTAATTTACAATAGTAGATTTAATTTAATAATCTGCTACAGTTAATTTTGTGGTCAACTTTTTCATTTACACTTTTACATTACTAATCGAACACCGTAAAACACAATATACTTTCTCATTTATAGTTTTACTTTACCAACTAAACACCGTAAAGCACAATATACTTTCCCATTTACACTTTCACTTTATCAGCCAAACACCGTAAAACACAATATATTTTCCCTACTACAGTTCACTTTTCTCATTTTCATTTTACGACTTACGACTTGCGACATTTTGCGGTAAAACAAACAGACCATACGTGTGTGTGTGTGTGTGAGAGAGAGAGAGAGAGAGAGAGAGAGAGAGAGAGAGAGAGCTTGTATGTAATATTAGAGTGTTTATACTATCTCAAAAGTAGAAAAATAAAAAATTTCTAATTTCCAGGACTTAAAAAGATAAGGGTACAATGTGAAATAACAAAGTTTATTGAGTAATTGAAAGGAAGAGAGAAGTCACGACTGCGCTGAGAGAGAGCTAGAGGCTTCAGTTTTTTTATTTTATTAAGGATCAAATTGTGTATGTGCATTACATGCTAGTTTGTACTCTTTTTTCTTGAAAATATTATTAAGTCCTTGTTAATGAAACACCCGAAAATTTTTAACCCACAGTTTTATCTAAAAAAGAAAATTAACCCAAATTAGCTAGACATAATTTTTTTGCACAACTTAACAAGTTCAAATTTATAAGGGCATATTTGCTAAAGAGAGAGGTTTTTTGTATTTTATGATTACATTTCAATCTCTTTCGGCTATATGGGAAAAGGAGGGAAGAAGAGTAGTCACCCACAAAAGGCTCTCCTCGACCATCATCATCAACTACCAACTGTTATAACTTTATCTTCCAATAAAAATTACATCATTCTTCCTCAGTCCAATCCCACTCAAATCCCATAAAAAAAGTCACACCTTTCTCTCTCATTCTCTCTCTCAAACAAACATAACTCATTTCTCTTGCTCTTCAGACAACACTCTTTCCTCTCTCTCATAGAACAAGACTCAGAGACAGAAGAGATGGGTGTTTCTACAATGACAGAATTGAAGCAGAGTGTCTCAGGGAAGAGAACGTTCCGGCCGAGCTTGAGCACACGGCAAATGAATGACTGGTAACTACACAATCTATCTCTCTTTCTCAGACATTTAATTTCTTTCTTCTTCTTCTTCTTCTTCTTCTTCTTCTTCTTCTGCTTTGAGTAAAACGCTTGGCAAAATTCTCCGGCGAAACATGTGAAGTACAATGCAGAAAGAAGAAAAGATACACAAAAACATCAAGGAGGTTCGAGGTTCTTACGTGATCAAAAGGAATATTTCCTCCTTACTTTAGTTTCTTGGATTAATTCTCTAGTGATCAAAAGGAAATTTTTTTTCTTACGTGGAGCTTTGAAATTTATGTGCTCAATAAGGAGTCAGAGGCTTAACAAAAATCAAGTCCCAATTTCTCATTTCTTGGGCTTTTTTTTTTCCCCCCTTTTTCTTCCTTTTATTTAATGAAAATAGGTAACCATTTTAATCGAAAGTGTAGCCAAAGTTGAGCGAGTGAGATATATGGCAAATTCTCAGAAATTTAACTGACATACTGTAACTAATAGTTTTTTTTTTAATCATAATGGTATTCAGTGTTAATTGCTTAGTTTAATTAATTATAGTGTAATTAAGAAATGTCATTTTGGCAGTAACTAACTCATTTTCCAAAATTTTAGACAAAACTGCAGTGAGTTTTGACAGCAACACTGTATTAGGGAAAATCCCTGAAATTAAATTTTAGAAATTTCCAATTAAAAGCATGAACATAATACAATAATAAAGATACCAATTCTGCGTAAACTCACTCTATTTCTTTTCCTCTTTACTTTTTTTTCTTCCAGGCCTCTCACAGATGTTTCTAGTGATCTCACAGTTGAAGTGGGCAGCACTACCTTTGCACTTCACAAGGTAATGCACTTCAATTTCAGATGATTCAGTCATAAATATGTATTTCTCTGTAGTTTATTTTAAGTCGTAGTTATAGGTTTAAAAACTTTCGTAAATCTTTTAACTGTAGTTTTCTAAACTGTAGTTTCGCTAATTTCTCAAACTCATGCTCGCAGTTCCCCCTGGTAGCGAGAAGTGGGAAGATCCGAAAACTCATATCCGAATCAAAGGACCCAAAGGTAACAAGAATCAGCATCCAAGGCATGCAGGAGGAGCCGAGGCCTTCGAGCTCGCCGCCAAGTTCTGCTACGGCATTAACATTGACCTCACACTCACCAACATCGCAACCCTTCGCTGCGCAGCTCATCACCTGCAGATGACTGAAGATGTCTCAGACAAGAACCTGGAGCTTCGCGCTGAATCGTACCTCAAAGACTCAGTCTTCCCCAGCATCAGCAACTCGATCTCCGTCCTCCATTGCTGTCAGTCTCTGCTTCCTGTGTCCGAAGAGATTGGCTTGGTCGCCAGGATCATCGCGGCCATTGCAACCAATGTGTGCAAGGAGCAGCTGACTTCAGGCCTGTCGAAACTCGAACCGAATCCACCACTAGTCCTGAAGGTTGAGGATCAAGATTGGTGGGGGAAATCCCTCGGAGTTCTCAGCCTCGAGTTCTTTCAACGAGTGCTTTCCTCGCTGAAATCGAAAGGCCTGAAACAAGAAACAGTCAGCAGGATCTTGATCAACTACGCCCACAGCACTCTGCAGGCAGGCCAGCAGCAGCAGAAGCAGAGGCTGACTGTGGAAGCGATTGTTGGATTGCTTCCAACGCAGTCAAGGAAGAGCCCTGTGCCCGTGGGGTTTCTTTCGGGGCTCTTGAAGACCTCGGTCCTGGTCTCTGCATCTACAATTTGTAGAGGAGATCTTGAGAGGAGGATCGCGTTGCAGCTGGATCAAGCAATTCTTGAAGACCTGCTGATCCCTGCTGCTCCTCATGTCAGCGGGTCGCATCACCAGCGGTATGATACGGACTCTGTGTCAAGGATCTTTTCGACTTTCTTGAATTTGAATGAGGAAGATGATGAGGAGGAGGAGAGAGATGGTTGTTATGAGTTTGGCAGCCCGAGGTCCCCAAAACAGAGCATGATACTGAAGATCTCCAAGCTTTTGGACAGTTATCTCGCTGAGATTGCGCTGGATTCGAACCTGACTGCATCCAAGTTCATTGCAATGGCTGAACTACTACCTGATCATGCTCGAGTTGTGAATGATGGACTGTACAGAGCTGTTGATATCTTCTTGAAGGTAAGTAGGATTTGAATGGAGTTTATTTGTGTTAGCTGCTATCATCTCGAATAGCTAATCACAGATTTGAGCTCTCAGGTTCACCCGAACATCAAGGAACCAGAGCGGTATCGCCTCTGCAAGACCATCGACTGCCAGAAACTGTCTCAAGAGGCGTGCAGCCACGCTGCTCAGAACGAAAGGCTACCCGTTCAAATGACGGTACAAGTCCTGTACTTTGAGCAGATCAGGCTGAGAAACGCGATGACCGGGAACCATGATCAGTTCTTCTTCGGATCATGCCATGGACAGTACCCTCGACGATCAGGCAGCGGAGTAGGGAGTGGTGCAATCTCGCCACGAGATAACTATGCATCGGTGAGAAGAGAGAACAGAGAGCTGAAGCTTGAGGTCGCGAGGATGAGGATGAGGCTGACCGACTTGGAGAAGGATCATGTGTCGATGAAGCAAGAGCTTGTTCAAGCCAATCCAGCAAACAAATTGCTGAAATCTTTCACTAAGAAGCTGAGCAAGCTGAATGCACTGTTTCGGATGAGAGATGTGAAGCCCATGAACCCCAAGGCTGCGTCCGATGCTCGGTTCCTCTTTCAGAAGAGGCGACGCCACTCTATTTCATGAGAGTTTTTACCCTTGTATATGTTTGCCAGTGTGTAAAAATTTGTGCTTTGTGTTTGATTTCATCATGATTTGAGATGAGATTATCCCATATGTTTTTCTCTTGCTTTGTGCTGCCAATGTGAAAGGACGTATTGGAATCTGACTCATGATGAAAGTGTGTATAAAAACCAGAAGTTTGGATTTATGGCTCACAAGTTTTGCATTGTCATATATGTTGTGCTAGAAAGTCTGAAATATCTAGTACCACGTTGTTAATCATTAACAATCAAAATCTCAAATGCTACAGAAAGGGGCTTGTTTCTCAAGTTTCCAATCAA